>QNGE01003478.1:43041-83247 GCA_008508345.1 Paragonimus westermani | reverse complement strand
CGTTTCCTTCTAGGATATTCCACGTCACTTTTGAGGTCAGCGGCGGCCCGAGCCACATACCTTTTGACCAGGCTCTTAGCTGTTATGATGATTATGATGATGAAAGCGTACCAGGAAAGTCAATTATTACAAACGGGGCCCATAATCATGAATTAAGTGAATAATTGGAGTTGAGTAGCGCACGGTTGGAAAATGAGTGGCTCACGTGCATAGTATTTCGCCGCACGCAAGTCCGGGTATCTTCGCAATTCAACGACGTAATTGATACCACTGAATCCTGGGCAGACTGTTTCGTTTTGAAGCGTCTGCGGTTGTCCTAATGCGTCTCAATACTTCCGGGAGCACAGCCAGTCTTGGCTACACGATCCACTAGGTCATAGTTAATGCCATCCATGCGGTGTATGTTAATCTTCGGGGCCTAGTGTACCTTTGAGCAACGCTTAGTCCACTCGCGACATCTGTTGCGTCCTTGGTGCAACAAACGGCTGTAAGTTCAGAGCCCGCTGGACAACTTCTTCACTACAGGAAAAATTTCGAAGGCGAGTTTCTTAACATTACTGTAATTAGATACGGTAATAACAATGAAAAGCTAAACGGAGGAAAATGACAGTGAACCTCGATATTGAATCCAGCAAGTTCACAAATCCCGACGAAAGGATTCTCGTGGACGCTGTCGAATATAATTCACGTAGTGGCGGAGCGATAAGGCAACGGTACACACAAGAAAGCGTCCGGTGATAAGGAGTAAGTATTGACAAACTGCAAGAGCAGGCTTCAACAAGTGAAGCGTATCCAATTTTGGTAGAACATCGAGGTTGGCATTCGTGGCAGAAATTGTTTGTCGTGCACATGACTAGGATTGTCGTATCAGCCCGTGCAAAGTGGATCGAAACTCAACATCAATAGGGTTTCGGGTGTAAGAAACACAAGGATCATCGAGAGAGGAATAAATGGAGATAGGGGGTGTGGTCACTTTCTAACGGCCACATGACAGTCGTCAACTGCTCCAGGCATGCAGCTACTGAGACGCTGAGATCCAGCACATCTTATGACGAGGTTCGTGATAATGGGGATTCCGTTGGAAGGCGCGGCGCCATTGCCAGAATTAAAATCAAACAGTGAAACCGTTTTAACTGCGTCAATATTCAAGCCAAACTTAGTTGACGAGGTTTTGCTGAGCACGACCGTCAGTTTCCGTCCACTGCTTTGCGAAAACAGAAGACAGATTACAGCAAGCGCTAACACCTGAACGGTTAATTTGAGCACTAGGATATCGAAAATTCAACAGGTAACTAGGGAAGGTGCATTCCATCCAAGCATTGCGTTCGCAGTTCCGAAGAATTCTATTGGCGTGACTGCCAACCAAATACTGGATAAGCTCAGGTTTATAATACAACCCTTTCCAACGTCGGTGACAACTTGGAAATTATCTGAACTTCATCAGGTTCATTGCCTACCCAACCATTTTATCGAGTACAACATTTTAATTAAATTAGTGAACGCGAACGGATTGCAAAGCACTGTATTGGACTACCATTTTAGATCAATTAGTGAATCCTAAAATTCACAATTGAGCGATATAACTTTTGGCTGCATCTAGAATACACTTCCAGGAGCGAGCAAACCACAAACAAACAATCAACTCGGAAGCCTCGATTTGTGAGAGGAATTCACAATTCTCGTTCCAAAAGACCGAAGTGAGCCCAAGGGTCTTGACTCAAAAAAACGGAAGACACGATTTCTTTCCTGTTATGCCAGCACATTGTATGACCAGTAAAACAAAAGTGCCCTAACTTAGCCAGGAACGACGTGCGTCCAATAGAAAACAAAGGAGCTTAGAATGGACTCACTTGTTGGGTCTCGAGAAGTATAGGAAGAGTGCTGGTGTCTCAATGATGACCTTGCAGGACGGGATATCTGATGATGATCCTGCTACAATCCGATATCTTACCTTAGAGTCCATTAATCGTTTTAACGTCAAAGGAAACTCTTCCACAGGCGCAATCGCGGCAAAAAGCCGTGTTCACACTCATGCTGCAGAAGTAACACACGGCTATTTCCAGAAGTCCTATTCAGTTTGATAATGATGGTATAAACCCTGGAGAAAAGGATAATCTTACTCCCTTGCTGAATCTTCAAACACTTTCCTCAATGCTCAGTACCTATCATTTCGGTTAATAAATTCCACAACTGCGTCCCATTATCCAGGTAGTCCACGACAAAACGCTGGCGAATATTTTGCGATTAACCTTGCATCAAATTGTTCCAGAGTGTGGAGAAAGATAACATGAAGCAAGGTAGTCGGATTCTCGTCATCGGAGGACATATTACGCTGCGTCCAACAGGACTTCATTAACAGACGCCCTTACACGACGTGTCAGTTAAAATTTCACCACCATATTACAAACACAGTTACCATCATGCTAGTGAACATGATTTAGCCTTTGATTCCGTACCCCACAAGCGTATTTTAACCCATCGCTTGGCAGTTTTGCAGTCTAGCTCGGAAGTAGCACACAAGGTTCGGAGATGTCTGTTCACTGCAACGGCCAGTCGCCAATGGTGAGATTCAATGAAACTTCCACGGACGGTTTCTCATAACTGCGTACATAAACGATGTTCAAGGTTGCTGAACATGGCAGAGCGATACAACTTGTCGGCGTTATCAAGCTTGTCTACACCCTCCATGCGGTGATCTCAGGTCACGCTTGCCTAATATACAACCAAACTTCATACCATTGGTGTCTCAGTATCAAACGTGGCTGGTGGAACTGTTGGACAACACACCTAACATTGCTACATTCGGTTGTCACATGCCAGAGGAAGTTATAACTTTGGACGACCATAGTATACCGAACGCCATCTCCGTGCGCGATCTGGGTATACGCCATCAAAACTCATGTGATCTCGCCAAGCATACACCTCTCAAAGTATCTAAAACCAGACAAAAAATTGGCTATACAAAGCAGACATTTCTTATTCCAGCTGTTCGGTTACACAATCATAAGCTACATGTAGAACTCAAGCTCGAGTACCAGGCATTCACATGAGACCACCAGCGTAAGGCCGCTGGGCTGGCCCTGTGAAGCCTTGAACACGTGTTCACGATAAGCTCAATATGTGGAATTCGACGGACCAGTAGAAACCCGGTGTTAACAATAGATTCAATAGGTTTGATCTCGGACGGGATTATACTTAACACGCACATGCACACCGGAAGGCGAGTTCGCGATGAGGAACCGTAGCCAGCGTTAGGAATGACAGGTTGCGCACAAAAGCTGTAGGGGGCTTTAAATGTTGTGGAGTGCAAAACATCCTCAAACTTCCACCTGAAATGTTCGTACTGCAGTCTCACATAGCTTTTAAACTTCTTTAATGCTCGCATAGAAGCCCCCTAGTGCCATTAAACACATTGACCTCAATCTATGCCACCAGCATAATGTAAATCAATCTCAAAATTCGACAGTTACTTAATAGTAGAAAAGTTATTAGTCGCCCACTTGTGGCGCAAAGCTGTAACAACTGCTTAGTAGCGTCTTATATTCAGTTAATCAAGACAAAGCTATATAAAGTTTGTAGTTCTTTCTCCAGATCACACGTTGCATCAATCGCCATAGTCCACATGACCATTTTGCGCTTCCTCCTTTGCCACGGAAATTTGTTTTATTTTTATTCCAAAAATGTACACTGTGTAAGAAGCAATTACCCAGTGTCTGCACACCTCAAATTTCGTAGTGATTAAGCAGCTCGTTAGAGTTCCCAGCTTCGGACGTTTCAAAGCACTTGGCGAATCGCTGCTCCTTAGTCCGTCCATTTTTTCGCCGGATTTTGAATTATCCTGTCTTTCCTCCCATCAACCGTTCTGGTTTCACATTTCCCGATGTGATTCATGTTAAATGGTGGTGAAAACCTTTGATGTTCAAGTTTTCACATTTTGAAAACTGATTTTGTCCAAATTATCAGTACGGTCATCCTCGTAAACGGTGGTTAAATGAAGCAGTTCGCCTGTTAAATCACAACTTGTGGAAAATCAAAATTATCCTCTTAGTAATGCGTAAGTTCAAACTTGTTATAAAATGCAATTGCTTCCCTTCCCATCCCACCTCTCCGTTGACGATTTTTCACATTCGTTGTGGTGCGTTATTATTATTTAACTGCACCACTTGAACTTATGCACACTGATCGGGCTCGTACGAACGGGCTTCCCACAAATGGGTTGAGTGTAGCGTTTCGTAGGCTATGTTGAAGTTGGATTAAAAGACCTGTTGAAACCAATCGGAGCTGATTTTCTCTATACGATTTTAAAAGATGCCATCATAAAACGCACTGGGAAGTCAGAAGCGAAACACCTACATGATTTGTTCCATTTGTTCGAGTTGGGTGATTCGTCTCCATCTCAACTGTTGCGTTATATGAGAGGTCTTTTTGGCTCGCGAAAGCTTGACGATGCCACTATAAAACAGTTATGGGCTGAAAAACTGCCATCTGTGGTGCAATACATTTTGGCTGCCATGGATGAAACAACAATTAGCAGCCCTTGCGGACAAAGTAGCAGAGACTTTCCCTTCACAGCCAGTGTGCACCACGACCATAACCGTTCCCAAGTCACCCCTCTCAGTCACGACAACTGATGATATCCTGAAACTTTTGATAGAGGAAATGTGCCACCGTATGGACTATATGGCTATGCAGATTAACGAACTGGAGAATCAACCGCCCAAAAGCCGTACACGATCTAACTCTCGCACTCGACCAAGGTCGTGTTGGTACCACCAAAACTTTCGGGACAAAGCAAAGAAGTGCACCCCGCCATGCACATTCCGAACTCGCCACGTGTCACCGTCAAACCGGCAGGCCAGCCAGTAACGGAGACGACTGTTGCTGGCCAAGCAGGTACTAGTCGCCTATTTTTCATCAGGGACCGGTCGACCGGCTTGCGTTTTCTTAACGAAAGCGGAGCCGAGCTCAGCGTCATTCCTCTGCAACCAAATGATCGAATTCAGTCAGGCCAGTACACCTTACGGGCCGCGAATCAAAGTCGCATCAAAACTTTCGGGGAACGCTCACTCAATGTCGATCTTGGTCTCCGGCGATGTTTCCGTTGGTTATTCCTGCTTGCTGACGTCCAAACGCCACCCATCGGTGCCGACTTCCTGGCACACTTTAATCTTTCCGTTGATGTCAAGAGGCGTCAGCTAATTGACAACACTACCGCCTGCACAGTAAATGGTGCGATCCAAACGCTCGTCTCATTCTCACCACAGATGCATCGAACGCTGCCGTCGGCACAGTTCTGGAACAGTCTGTGAGTGATGAACAGCAACCCCTGGCCTTTTCTCGCAAAAGTTGCAACCAGTACAGACCAAGTGGAACACATTTGGACGTGAATTGCTGGTCATTTATTTGGCGATCCGTCATTTTCGGTATCTTTTGGAAGGTCGACATTTTGTTGTGCAAACCAATCACAAGCCTTTAACATTTGATTTTCTTGCTAAACCTGATCGGTACTCTCCGCGCAAAATCAGACATTTGGACTACATCTCCCAATTCACCACGGACAACCGACACCTACGTGGTGACGCCAATATCGCAGCTGATACATTATCACGACCTGATGTCAACTCAGTCCAATTACCTCCTTTCTTCGATTTGTCTCGAATGGCCACAGCCCAGCATTGTAGTGAGGACATGAAGGACGTTTCCATCTCTAAGTCCTTGAAATTGTCTATCATCCCTTCACCGACGCAAGCTGGCAACATTTTGTGTGATACTTCAACGGGTACACCCAGACCTTTCGTTCCACTTCCTTACCGACGTACTGTTTTCAATCATTTCCACCGTTTATCTCATCCCGGAAAACGCGGCACACTGAAATTGATTGCACAACGCTTTGTTTGGCCCTCTATGAACAAAGACGTTCACCTTTGGCCACAACAATATCTAGAGTGCCATAGGAGTGAAGTGCACAAGCATACGGTTACCACACCAGGCACACTCTCCCAATCGGACGCCCGTTTATCCCATGTGCGTCATGACATCGTTAGCCCACTACCACTCTCCAACGATTGTACGCATATACCCGTTGGTCTATAGCTGTGCCCATCATAGATATTTCAGCAGAGACAACCGCTAAAACTTTCTCAGAACACTGGAGTTCAAATTGTGGTGTGCTATCTACAGTTACTACGGATCGAGGCACCCAGTTCCAGTCTTCTTTTTTCCGCAATTTCACGCAGTTACTGGGTTGCTCGCACATCAAAACGACAACACACCACCCTTGTGCCAGCGGTTTAGTCGAGCGTTTTCACCGACGACTGAAAGCCTCAATAACCGCTCAGTCCGACGCAACGAAGTGGAGTGAACGTCTACCACTCATTCCTCTCGGAATCCGGTCTCCCGTTGAAGAGGACGTTGGCTGTACTACCTCTGATTTAGTTGACGGTACCAACTTGCGTCTCCCAGGAGAACTGATTCAACCCTCGACTCATCCAGACCCAGGCACGGACTACATTTCACGTTTACGACAGCACACGTCCAGCCTTCGTTTCACACCGACCCGTGAACATTGGCGCCGAGAACAAAAATCTCCAGGTTTGTTCACATGCAAATTTGTGTTTATGCGCCAAGACGCCACCAAGAAACCGTTACATCCACGATACCTCGGCCCATTCGAAGTGGTTAAACGGGACGAGAAATTCTTCATTATCGAAAAGTCCGGACGAAGTGAATCGATATCTATTGATCGGCTGAAACCAGCCTACACAGAACAAAATGTTGACCCACCTGAACCGACGTTGATTGAGAGCAACCCCTCTCCATCCCCAACAGTATTACACTCCCCTGCAGCTCAGACCTCTCGTTCACCTGAACAACGTACCACACGTAGAGAGCGATCTGTACACTAGCCGAAACATCTAACAGATTACAGTACATGATATGACTATCGAGCGTTTGGTTTGTTTTCTCCTTGTTGCCATTCTTTCATCGTGTTTTCAGCCCACAAACGCTCTGGTGGGGGAGTTCTGTAGCGTTTTGTACATTATTTTCTACTTCATACTTTTTTATTGTTATTCATGCCTTCACATCTTCTCCAACCTCACATGTACACATGATGTTTGAACGAGTTTAATCGATACACAGAGTAGTCAATAATTCAAAATATTACACTTCCGAGTTCGCGAGTTCTGCTTGCTGTTCGCGTTCAGGGTCGGTGGCGTGCAAATCTTTGGGAGAGTTAGAATTCAGCGGAATCAACAGTTTAGTTCGGGAAATTTGTTGAGTTATTCATCTGTCGTTCGAATTATCTCGGTCGTGATATCCAGACTATCTAGGGGACACATGACAAGTAATATCAGTGAGAATCATCATTTGGTGTAGTGGAACACTAAACCAACGTGGCTCCATGAACTATTATAGGTTATTCGTTTTCCTTTTTATATGATTTCCACTTTCATTCACACCTGAGTTTCCATATACTGTTTACATCCACTACATGAGAAACATACATTAGTGTTAGTAGTAATAGTAGAACCACCACAGTTGTGGAATGCTCGCGCGAAGGTTTTCGGTAAAGCCGATTCCCCGACGACAATCCGTTACCGGTCCGCAACATACAAAAGAGGAATGTGAACAAATTTAAGCACTTGTAGAACCGTTTCTTGCCGTCAGACTTGGTGAACAAGCAGCGACTGAATCCATTTCAAACCCGCCTTCCATTCTCGAGAAATTCGTCAATAGACATCTGCGCACGAACAACAATACATGTACACACAGTTCGCTCACTAGAGCTATGACGGTGATTTCGTGATTCGCAGTATGCTCAGCACACTGAGTATTATTAAAGTATCTGGATGTTGCATTACTTATCTTTCGGCTATCATTGCAAGGTGGAGGCAGAAAAGTTACTCGCTACTACTAAGTTGATTAAGCAAACTTTCCCATTTAATAGACGAGGAAAGATTTTCGGCGCTTCATGGGATTTATATGAGATCGCTAATCATTAAAGGCAATAAAACTGGGCACGTTATTCAAGAAGAAGACATACCAGCTGTTGAGCGCGTCCAAAGCTGTCAAATTAGTCAGAGGGTGGAGAAATATCGCGTGCCAGTCTCGACTTGAAATTCTTCATCTGTACCCGCCTAAAAACCTGCACTTTCGCAGTGATTCAAACGTCGCACGCTTCATCAGCCCAGGTTCCCCATTGGTGAGAATGATAACGGCCGAAGAAAACATGTCAAGAAGCCTTACATGATCCATCCAGATTCCTTCAGGCAGAAGTTCATTTTTATATGGCTATAAACCATTGGAGCAGCGTACCTTTCGAGTTAATCAGCTGTTATACTAGTGGCTGCTTTATGGCAGCACTATATTCCCATTTACCTAGGACACAGTCAAACTCGCGACCTTACCCTGTTTATGACACTTTTCACCTTAAAATGGGTTGCTGCACCCTATTTTCGGTGACCGCCCTCCAAATTAACAGGCATCCGTTTAATATCAAACAAAACGAACCAACTAGATTAAGATATGTTGGACCTTCTGGTCCGAACCTATGAATCGACCGGGATAATTACTCACGACCTTGAAAGTGTTTTGCTGTATCAGTGAAACATTGAGTTATGACTACGCAAAACATGAATATTTTATCGTGTCATGTGGTGGAATTACTGTGCTTCCATACTACAAGTTCACTGGGAAAGTATTGAACCCTGAGAGATAAAGTTTTCATGACACGTGTTATGAAAACTCGCAGTATCCACTCAGAAACTCTGTGAACGCAACTGGCGCTCCCCAATAAATGCAATCTGCATTGCAGGAAGGTAATTTTCCGAGTGAGTGGACTCTTATTATTAAGTTTCAAAGTTTGTTGAACGAAAGCAAATATGCATTTATTTAAATTGTTCAACAAATGCCCTACCTTGAATTCCAGCCTGTATGACTGTATACACCTCACGCATAGTTGGAGTTTAGGTCGAATATATTGCAAATATTTCTGATGGTTTTCCAGTCCCCGTGTTTTTCTTCAGTTTGTGTGATGTTATCGTTTCTAGTTATATTCATATATCACTATATTCGAATACAGTTAGGTTGATACGCGAAAGCGGTTCGTGCCGACATTCCTATTGCTGATCATTCCGGAATGAAGGACGGTCAAACAGTTGGCTACGGTTACCGGACGCTAAGTGCAGCACAGCATCACGCGCGCCGCATAATCGTTACGGATGTGCACAATTTTTCTGGTTGCCACCGGAACCACTTGCTCATGGAAACCTTTTTTCAGCTCGTTCCGGGGCTGACTTAGATGCCTGACCGTTCGTGTATCAATCACAGATTGACTGACTGACCTGACAAAAAGAAGCACAGTATCTCATGAAAGAATGCGATCGTTGTGGGGCGAATCCTCGATCCTTAGAATTAAAAATGTATTAAAATCTAAGTCTCACGCAGCATGCATACAGGTTATCAATCGGGAGTGAGTGCCTCAATGCGAACTTCAGAACACGTTCAACAAGCGCCTGAAGTGTTGCTCCGGTGACGAAAAAATCTCCGTTACTTTCTCAGAGGTTGCGTTGATCTCATTCCTCGGTATAAGATACATGACTCCTATTCCGGAGGTGCTCAGTTTGTGGTGTCTTGGAGGTATCTATAAAATCGAATTGTACACCCGTGCCACGTTGATGTCATATTCCAATAAGAGTGCTGAAAGTTTGACCGTTGAAACACGCTACCATTTTTTGAGTTCGTCCACCTATACGGATGCTGTAATCTTCATCTTATTTGAGGATTTTCTCGCGGAGTATTGGAGGAGTTGCATAGTGTTTAATGAGCGCATGAAACATTGTCACCGACGAAGATTAAACTTTTCCGTTATTTTACTGTTCAACGGTTGTAGCCATGTTATGGTTTTTTCGGCTATGAACCTGCTATCACAACTTACTTTGTTTTGCACTGACGTGAAAGTTGAACGATTAGGCCGAGTGCTCTGTAAAGACATTTGACGGATAATAGCGGACTACCTGGGTGCGAATTATTCAACAACGTAATGGCACCTTGATTATCTGTTCAACAGCGAGAAGTGGCCTTGAATACTAAGGAAATTTGGTCAGCACCCCACCAGTTTACAACATTTATGTCAGTTAGCCATGCGTCCCAAACTCCGCAGCCTGTCTGGTGCCTTGTCTGCTTGCACTCTGTCACGAAACGTCGTCCATAATGCGTCGACGAAACGCATTTTGGTTGAAGGCGAATGTGATCGCTGTTGGTCGGTACTTTCGTTATGGCAACAACCGCCAATATGAGTGCTAANAAGGAAATAGGAGGGGACTGGAATAGACCCAACTACTGAAAAATACTACGTCCATATTCAAACATTCAGCATCAATGTGCCTACACATTGCAAACAAACAACCGAGCTGCAAGTGAAAGTAAGGCGCCATCAACGAGACATCTCCCTTACGGCTTTCACTGCCCCGCGTCGTTAAATACGTGACATTATTCTCAACAGTTTTCTTCTGGGTGACCAGTACGTTGACCGAAAACTCCTGCGTATTGTTCCGTGCTGTTAAATGTGAAGTATGTCTTCGCTGCAGCGACCGTGGTTGCTTTCTTGTGATTTTGGTGTTAATCAGGGGTTTGTTTAGGACTTTGTTAGGGATTTGGTACACATTTCCCAAAAGCAACCCTAACATGGGTAACGAACTCAGAACTAGTTGTTGCTTATAACGAAAGCTTCCTCGAGTTTAATGCAATTCCTTTGTGTTTGTTACCTCATGTATTCTACATATACGGAGCATACTGGCGCACAGACGAATAGACACATTTTCAGCAACCAAAACATTATTGGTAAAAAATCCACCTCGAATGCTTCCCGAAAACATCCCTATTTCACCCCCTAACTGATAATCCAATTAATGCTATCATGACAGTTAATACCCGTATTTTTATGTATTTTACTAAGCCCACATGTCTTAACAATGTAACTTTAGCCAACTCTCACCCANTAAGCCCACATGTCTTAACAATGTAACTTTAGCCAACTCTCACCCATGATTAAGCGCTTTACTCATCCAACTGCACTTACTGCATTCAGATTTATCATACAGAACGTAATACCTAAAGTAGATATCATTTAACTTTAGCGAAAATTATATTGGACAATTACAAGGAAAAGCCTCAACAGTTCCCTTTCACGTCTCTTGTTGACTTCCAGCGGTTCGCGACTGTGACAGACGTTTTGTCCCATTCTTCAGACTGATAACCGAATTATCTACTTTAACGGACGGTGTGTAAAGCCGGTGCAAGAATTCATGGTTGCATCCATGGTGAAAAAATGCGCAATGCGTAGGATACAAGTTTAAGGTTGGATTAAAATCGGAATGCCCTGTTTATCAGGATAGACACGACAGTAAACCCCTTAAAGAAATCCGCACACAGCCAAATTTTGCTTACAACGATAAAACCTTCATTAACTATGTTGTATAAAGTTGTATAAAGTTGAGGATGCTGCAGTAATACAAGTTTAATGGTTAATTGGAAGCGGAATATCCGGGCTATCAGAAAAGACGACAATAAGCCTGCTACATTTCCAGAAAGGAGACTGACAGTTCGCGCTTATAAACCATGTGAGACGGATTAAATTTTATGAAGTTCGAGACAACAGTCTCAAAAGTCTGTATTCTCGTCAACTGTCTAAATTTGGTAAGGTTTATCAGAAAAGTAAATCCACTGTGATCAGGTTCTTCATTCGACATAGGCCACCAGTTCTTCGGATATTGGAAAATTATCGAATGTAGACTGAGATCCGTGGATTTATAGCTGCAACCTGTGTTTGTAAATACAAGCATGTAAGACATGGGTTCATAGCGCAAAACTTTTTCACCAACATCACGCAATCCATTGTACTACATGAATACATTCAAAACTCCACAAAGTACGTTGGCCTTTCTTCAACATAGCGAACTCTGGCAAATCAAGCGTAACGCAAGCCTTGAAGTGGCACTATGAAGCCACTAAAAGAAATTATTCGAAGAACGTTACCTCACAAGCCACTAAAATGCACCGAGCACTTGTAAGCGCTTCAAAATATGTATGATCATCAAATATACCGGTTGCAGCCGTTAATACCACTACAATTACGTGGGACTCATATGACATTTGAGTGTAGTTGTGTCAGGATTGGGGGCTAAACAGAAGAAATCTACATTGATACGCGTGCAAAAACCCCGTCAAACAAGTTGAAGTCGGCCGGGACTCTGCCTTTCTCTGTACAACAGTCATGCTGAAGCTGACCTTTGCAAAAACAGGGTTGTACCAACTGCAACCATTACCAGAGTGATAGCAGGCCAGGAAAATTATCAACCCTTTACCAGCTACAGTGGAAGTCGTTTGCGTAATGAAACGTTCCACAGTGCGCGCAGCCGTATTACTCGACTAAACTCAGTTCTGTTCGTAATCTGGTTATTTACTTTGCTCAAACATGGTCAAACCTGCTCCTTACTTTGAGAATATGATCGTCTGCTTGTGACAAGCAGAAGGTTTACGTTATTTGAACGGAATATTCTGCGCCTTCATGGCTGTCGAAAAAACCATCGTAGACGAAAAATGTCTGCGAGAAACCAGTACACTATAGGCATTTGCAACGTGGTCCAAAGTACGAAATAAATATCTTCATGATTACGACGTCCGTTCCTCAGCACTTTCTTCCACCCTTGATGATTCAATCAACACCTTGAATCCTGCAATAAAGTAAGTTTTAAAGATGTATTAAAAATGGAATGTCTCAATTGATATCTCACATATGACAGTAACTTACGAGCATAAGGTTGAGGATGACTCACGGATTTTTCATCGAAAAAATGATTTGTTCACGTATGCATCTCAAACGTTGCCGACAATTTAGCGGAACATATCTCTTCTCCACACTGGATGCAAAATTTGCGTCCAGAAATAGTGCCATGTTTTTGTAGCACGAACGTTGCTTGAGCGTACTCTGAGGGATCCGCGAGTGTTTTAAGAAAGTACTTTGGAAACATTCAGGGTACGGTCGGGAGGAAAAGTGTACATCACCCCATAGGACGACTAGATACACTATTATTCACATCTTGAATTTAGTTGTCACGCGTGCTTTGTGGCGAAGCAGTTTTTTACTGTTTGAGCACAAATTTTTATAGTAGTTCAAAATGCTTGCTTTGAGTTGTAGAAAACAAATTTTGGCAATTCGTTTCAGTACGATTCATCATCTGTTAAAGGTAGTGACGCCTAAAAGCATGCTGCATGCAGGTGACCAACAAAGTCGGGTGCACGTTAGTTAAAAGCAATAGCTAGTACATGTGTCCAGCGTTAACTCATTCCACGTGTGCATATTAACATCCCTAAATTTCATCTCGCTTATTCTATCTATACGGTTGTAACCAAGCTGATTTGTGCATGCAGTTGTGTTGTATAAGCCATCATTCTGGTTAGCAGCACGCTTAAGAAACGTTGGTATATTATCTGTTCTGAAACTTATTTTGTTCTAATGTTTACATCTAATCTCAGCAAAAGCGAACCAGAAGCTCAGGCTTCTAGATAACTTCAAACCGTATGTTTCTAATTAACCTTGATAATGAACGTAGATAGACCCTAAAACACTGTGGGTCCAGCGACAGCTATCTGCGCTTGATTAGCACGCGCAAAAATTGCAGAGACCCAACAGAAACTTGTAATCTGATAAACCAAAAATCCATTCAAAAAAGGCCTCACTTATAGCAATCCAGTGCTACTGCTATGGTCACCACCATCACCAACCAATCAAACAGGTGAGAAGACAGCTTTTTATAGAAGCACGCAGTCCAATGTGTGCAAAATATGAGACAATCGAACAGAATGGTGCTGATTTTGAAAAAATTTCTTGAGTTATGAACAGTTAAATCTCCTAGCCGAACACTGATTCAGAAAGATGTGGACTGACACATTGATTTCCAAAAAAATACACTTCAATAGGTAGTTGCAACATGACTGACGTATTTTAATTCTGCTATTGTGTGGCACAAAAAGCTTGAACAAAGTAAAGCAGACTTTGAACATTAATTCGGTATACTTTTAGCAAAAAAATAAGCAAAACAAAACTAGTAAAGAAGCAACATCAGTAGTTAACGATAATCAAGCAAGTGAGTCGGATTTTGCGCATATAATCCCATGTACCAGGCTTAAATTTACTGATAAACATTTTCGCCCGAGTTTTTCTTTCACTCACACTATATGCTAGAATTTGCTTTCAAATAATTTTTGTTAAGGCAAATTTCTTACCATTTTTTTCATAATAATAAAGCATGTTGCATTTTTAGAATCGTTTCAAAAACCGTTTGCTAATAACTAACGTAATGTTAAACTTTTGAAATCCAGAAAAGAAAAAATGTTTAGTGGGTGCAAGGAGGCAAATTGTGTTATTGTTATTCATTTATAAAAAGTGGATTGAATCGATCGATTTATACACTGTGTAGATTGTAGGCTTTGGGCTGTTTGAGTAGAAAGGCTTTAAATTAGCGTGCAAACTAGCACAACTAAAACAACACCCAATAAGAGTTTGCGAGGTAATTCATCCTAATTTTATTTTCTGCCATTTGGCAGCCCTGTCAAAACTAAGGAGCAAAGCTCACTGGGTTTACTTGAAAAACTTCTGACGTTGAAAGTTCGTTTATGAGGAAACAGTACGTTTAGGTGGTTAGGAGAATTTTTATTTTAAAATTGAATTATCAGAATTAGCCGTAAATATGTATTCGAAAAGAAACGTCTGAAGTTAATCGTGGTTATTTTATTGTTATCGATCTCGGTCCTATATTTGAAATTCTTCCTTATCCCCCGGCAGAACTTGTTATTTCCTTTAAACTATGAAATATAATTTGTAGACTCTTATTCAAATTAACAAAAAGGATTTTAGAACAAATTAATGGGTGTAGACAACCGTATTCACTTATAGTAGACCTTTTGAGCTTGCCTCGTTAGAAAATTGATAATTACAGTACCTTCTTTTGGTGACAGAACGTGCGTAGTCTACTTACTGTAATCTGCTGACCTACTAACTAAAACTGTAATTCGGTGAGAACCAACATTCGACCGGAAACACATTTTGGTGCTTTCTTTTTTTATTTGCTTGCGTAATTTAAAATAAATAACAGATTTATTGTCGAGAATTAAATCAAATGGAGCTGTGCCTTCGTGTTAATCATCGTACAACTAAGCTCATATATGGTCTGACGAAATTTTCACATCCTAATCAACAACCGCTTGTGATCTGCCTATAAACGAAAAGGCTACTGAATAGGAAGTCTCAACACTAGAGACATTCGTGTCAAAAATATTACTACATACCATTCGTGAGGCTAAGATAGATAAAAAAACCGTACGATTTTATTCGGTCCCATATCTGACTTCATGGTGGGGATATTGACATACGTCTTAGGTATGCCTTGTGTACAATATATTTCCAGACTTTAATTCTACCCGACTGTTGAATAGATAAGAAAATGTCCGGAAAGATCGCTTATGTCTGATCTCCGCGAGTATTATTTTACAGTAGTGTTGCTATAATTGTGTTAGGTCCAACCATTTTCTACGCTCTGCAATTTTGTATTTTTGTCAGAGTTACCACAAGAAACATTTCAGTGATTAGCGCGCACTACTATGCTACTTGAAGACTTGAGAACATACCCTACAAGTTGTACAGACTACTGCTCTGTCTTGTGTACATTTGCTAGTAAAACATGTTGATATGAAAACATTCAAATTAATCACTGTCCCGTAAGTAGGAGCAAACTTTTTTACACACCCACTGAGAACGACACAGCACATGAAATCAATAGAATGAACAATAAGTGAAGCAAAACAGAAGGAGAGCTATGAAGACAACTCTTACCGGCTTTGTGTTGAGAAAACGCCAAATTTATGTTCATCGGCTTTATTATCTTGAGGAAAACAAATGGAGATGAACAAAAACGACAGTCTCCTCATCCACTGCCGCTGACTGAAGCCTTGTTACAGCCTTCTTACAGTTCGGTGTCTGTAAGCTCAAAACCTGATTTCCATCTTGATTATACGTAGACGTTGAGCGGAGCCAACAGAAACCAGATAAATGTGAGAAACGAAAACTTTTCATTGTAATATCCAAATATATCCATGTGAACAATCAGAAATTGATCTCTGACTCTGACGGTATAGTTAAAGTATACCTTTACGTCTGGAACGATAAGCCTAATCAGACCTCTGTAAGTATGCAACTTTAACAATTCTGTTATATGACTGTATGCAACCAGCAAAGTCATGGCTTCTCACCGTAAATGTGCTCCAGAACTTGCGAGATTGTACTTTGTACATTTGAAAACTAGCTCTTTAGTACAAATAAATCTATCGATATTGACTATGACTAAAACCATCTTCTTAAAGAACATATAGCGGAATGAAAGGGACGGAAAAGATTGTCAAAGAATAAACAAAATGAAGTGTGGACCGCAAGAGTTGGCCAGCATTTGGTGGGTTAGTTTTGTTCATTGTTCGCATACATGTGTCGTGAGACAGCATTTAGGAATAATTAAAACATTGACAACATTGCGTAAATGAGCTTTAATGAGATAGCTAGGTTAGCTCGTCACGTAAAGTATACCCCAGGTATAAAGTATACAAATGTGTATGTATGTTATTTTATAACGGTCTTTGTCAACGCATTGCAGTGTGTTCCGTCTTTGTTGATCTGTGAAAATTGCTAAGCTCAGTACGTATTTTGACAATGGCTCAGCGGTATCCACTTCGATTAAGCCAGTCACACATTTGAAGATCCTGATGCCAGCTGCCACAACTTATCCTGCCCACTTTTGTGTAACCTATAGGTATTGAATCTAACACACGACCTTTTACATCTTATCGTAACGAACAAATTGTTGTAAAAAGCCCACATCCGAACGTATCTTTGCGCACTGTGAGTTTCTGAATATCCTTCGTGTCAATCTACAATCAGTCGAAAAGTATCAATGTTTCGATTCCTAACTGGGAATGTCCATATTTAATTCCAGGGAAATTCATCAGAGGCTTCAAGACGTTATATTGCTATACAGTTCCATCTGCCGTTTTAAGTGCCGTCCGTCTGTTGGTTTAGCTTTTGTTTGACTTTACAAGAGAGATTTTGATAAGCTTATGGTGATCCCTGGTGGAGGTGAACTGCTGGCCGAACTGCTATGAGCAATTGTTTCACGCATCTTGTTCCACTTTTAAGTAACACTGATCTACAGTTGTAGTTTATCTCAAAGTGGTTGACAAAACAATAATTTCTACATGCCTTCGGCTTGTGCGTTTCATTTAATAGTATTTACCTCGCTCCGGTTTTCTCGTGGATCTTCACACAAAAAATAGAGCGGGTTGTTTTTTCAAGACATTCCCAAGAGTCTTTGTGAAAGTAAAATAGCCAGCTGAGCAGTCGGCATGTAGACCAATGTTTGGCGCACGGTTCTGTTCCAAAGTGCTAACCAGATTTTGGTTACAGTAGTCTGTATTTTGTGCCAATTTTTAAAGTATATCTGAAAGTAAATCAATATCAGACATCTGCGCGCTCTTTTGATGTCAATAGGTGAAAATCGATTAAAAGAAAAAATCTGACTACCTCGAGGGTCAAAAACTGCCAACCAACCGTTGTTAACAGTGTTATGCATTGCTACTGAAGATATGGCTATTATCGCCAATGATGTATCAAGCGGCTGCCGTGTTCGACCAAAGACGAGCGCAAAGTTGAGGGTATAAATTGTCTATGTTACACACAGCATCCCATAATCCGAAACATAGCCAATCCATTTCTGGCACAGCACCAATACTTGGAACCTACTCAGACAAGTACAACAGCTTGTACACGAAGTTTACATTCCACGACATTATGTGATTTTTGTCCACCGCTCAGAACAACATGAATAATTTAGCACTAAGTATTTTACCATCTATTTAATCAAACAGCTTAAAAGTAGGTCAACATCTTTCCAGAAATGAAATTAACGGACAAATCACCGATCTTGACGTTTTTAATAAATACTTATTCTGAGCAAAATACAATACAATATACACAAAACAAAAAGTCATGGTTCAGTGATCACAAAATTGAAAAAGTAAAATCGTACATACTACTGGTAAGTAGTAGCGGCTTGAACGATATAAGTTGGACATCGTGCCTAAATGATCACAGCCGTCACATTCCCATAGACTCCTCAGCCATCCCTTTCTGAAGGTGCTGATGGCTGATTCCCAAATGGAATCCATATAACCACTTTAGTCTGTCATAAACTACAGTACGTTGGTCAAGTTTTCGCGTTTGCCTCACAACCTGCTGCAGATTGGTGTGAGCTAAGCGGACTCGGTGGGACCAAACAAGGTGGCTCAGACAAGGCGTGTACTATTGAGTTGTCGAGCGGAGCTTTTTCGCTTAATTGGCCTAATAAGAAATGCTGTTGTGGGTCCTTGTATATTGTCGGTCTCCACTGCGGTAGTTGTCCCAGCAACGGAACAACAAGTGAACAGTCTTCGTGACTACGCGGTAGGAAAATGTGATGTTCCGGTTTATTTCCTGTCTTCTCGTCAGCGGTTACATTGCAACTTCTTACGGAAGGTTCATGAAGTGCATTTTTTACCCAAGAGCTATTCAAACCTCATGATTCTCTGCAACTCCCTTTACGGACCACGAATCGGTACTGCTATCAACTGATACGAAAAGTTTACACTAACGAGTTAAGTCCCGACTTCAGATTGCCATCAATGTGAATGCCATCAGTTGTAAAGTTGATTAGCCTGACATCGTTGCAAACTCAGTTTCCGTCTCACTGGTAAGAAGCTGTGAAAATGAATGCTCCACCTGCTCCAGTTGTGGTCTCAGTACGGGCTTTTTTGAATTAATCCATGTGGCGGATTCCATAAGAAATGGACGGTTTTGAAATCTGTATTCAAAAACTGTGGTAAAGCGCTGGCACATACGTTGACTTCTACGATGCAGAGCATGTCATCCACATTTCCCTTACATAAGTATTGTTCAAGGAATTCCCCTAGTTTCCTGTGTTTCAGAAATCTGTCAGCACATCAGCAGATAATATGACCAGAGGACAGCCTCTTGCACATCTAATCTATTGGAGACGAGACCATCTGCTAAAACGAAATTGTGTTTTGTATGCATGTTAAGCGGGGCTTTTTTCGATGTTGATCTGGCATTTTTCAGAACCAGACAGTGATAGACATTTTCCTCGTTACTCTTTGGTCAGCTATATAGTCTAGTTACGACGGAGGCAGTTAACTGTACTCGTTAGAAATATTTGTGTATTTGCGAATCCGATTATTTTACAGGATTTGGAGGTGGCCACATCCATTGAAGCCGTTTAATTCTTCACATTTTCCATGTCCAGAAAAATGGTCTCATCACCCGATGAGTTATTCATCTTGTCCAGAAAAATTCGTTCAGTTTACACGGCTATCCGAGTATTATCTCAAGTCTAGTGGGCAAAACTGCCCAGTTTTCGAGGTTTCTATATCGTCAGACCTACTGTATGGGAACTTTGTAAGTATCCCAACAGTGGCAGGCAAATAAATTGATTTATTCTTACGAAAACTGAATTTGAATAATTTTCAGAAGTTCGCCCGCTTATTGTGTGGTTGTGCTACTGAACTAAAATACTGCGCTTGTGATCTTTTCACTGGCCGATCTGTTTTGGTGAACTTGAATAACTTTAAATTCACACACAAAACTTCGCTTGTGGAAGCCTATCGTGCGTTATTCAGATAGATTACTTGACCTCAGCTGAGCATTCATAACAAGATTTTGCAGACCTTAGTGATTCTATCAAGTGGATCTGGAAAGCACACCAGAGTTCATCAGTGACCAACTTTTGTTTCGTAAAGATGGAACGGATGTGTGAAGATTTACAAATCAATCCATCCCATTAGCTATATAAATGGCAACTCAGTGACGTTCGTTCGTAGCGTATGGTTTAGTTCTTATTTGATGATTTGCTAAGAAGTAGTGTGTTCTGTTAACATAATTTATGGAAGAACTAAAATAGTTCTTCGAAAGGGGTGCCAATGTCAACTAGTTTACACGCTACTTAATTGAATGCTTGAACTCAAATTACAGATGATCCCGAAAGACCATGGCTTTCAACCCCACGGTGGGAACTACGATCAGCGGCTATTGTGAATGCATTCTTCCAGGTGTAGGCAATTCGGCTCCACCCGGTTCACGTTATACTAAATAAGGTAAATGTTTCGCGAGTTGGAATGTGAAAGAATGCTCGATCACAGTAAATGCTGTTGGGGTTCTAGGGCCGAGAATCACGTGATTACGTGTGGTATTACAACGGTATTACAACGGTCACACAGAGCCAATACTTACTTGAATATCTAACAAGTTGTGGATATTTTACTGGGTTACTTAAATATCTTTCTGCAGAGACGCTTCATTGTTCGTCTTTAGGGAAACTAGAGTGCTGCAAATCACCTTGAAATAATACTTCATACGTGTCTGTAGCACAATCTAAGTTGAACTGTGTAACACTAGTACAAAATATCCAAGTATTTTTATGAGGACGGATGACTGTTTATTTGTAGTGAAAAGAAAGCTGCAAGTCATCGTTACTGCAGACATTTGGACAGTAAATTTGGGTATACAGCAGTGAACAAATGGTGTCCAGTTGATAGATTTTCAATGACAAATAAAAAGCCACTAACACCTATTCGCAACACTCTGAGTATTCCAAATTTGATAACTTAACCACTCAAAACACAGCTTTAGTAAGTTCAATGAGCTTACTGACTTCACTGCGGCTGAGTGGTTTTGAGCAAGGGATTAGGGATTAGAGATAAACAAATAATTAACCTGTCTTCGACAGACCACGTCTAGATAAAGGTCACTTACAGTGGATTGTTATCTGAAGTTTGTGATAGATGATTCAGCTGCTCACTGTGTACGGCTGTGAGCAAAATTGTTAACAACAACATCTTGTGAGTGCAGAAGGCGGAACCAAAATCCAGTATCATTTTGCAGAAAGACAAGACAATGTATTGTAAATGAAACGGGCCACAATTTTATTGTTTACTCTGTAAATCTGCCAGGTGAAAAGTTCATCTGATAAAAAAATCCGTGGCCAATTTTGAACATTTTTCAGCCCGCAAAATTCGGTTTTACCTAGTATTGAGTTAAACGTTTGAATTTAAGTTTTACTAAACTGAATAGATGATTTTGTTGACACTGAAGTTCATCATGATTTCCACTGGCACTGTCACTATCGTTGTCAGCGTGGACGCTAGGAAGGTATATAGCTATGAAACAAGCAAGTAAGTAAATGATTAGTACTGAGAACCCCGAAAAACTGAAAATGGATGGTGGTTATGGAAATTACTATGAAAAACCGTTGCTTTTTTTTAAAGTAGACAACATTCAGCCACTGAATTATAGTTGAGTCTCATTTTATTGTTAGGTAACGTCAACCACACGACCTTCGAAACCGTCTAGTTTTTCGATATTGCAAATAGTTTAGGCAAAAATTAAGAATGTTTATACCACTAAGTCTGGTTATCTGGAACGCGCCTTACAGTGTGAATTCGGAAGGGGAGCGCGGTACATATCTCCTACCCTAAACATCTGAAACAACTGAAAGTTCTTGAATCATTAGTCCGTCCCTTTACTTTCTCCCAGACAGTTGTCAACTGACTATTTCGCAGAGCACGACAGTGACCTAGGCAGGTCGTGAAGAGTGCGCACTGTGACACTCAGTCGGTTAACACCACTGTCATCTGATCGTACTATTTTAAACTTTGAATTTTCGGCTTCACCAAAGCTGCTACAAAGAAGATTAAACGAAAACATTTGCGAGAAACTGAGTCAACACGTTTCCTTCTCTGAACTTCAGTAGCCACGGTTCGAAAACGGCGGAGTAAATCACTCTGACCAAGACGTATTAACAGAAACCTTTTGGCCTGTAATGAGTTATCCGTTTGACGTCCGAAATTACCCAAAAATTTAAGATTACTATTGCAGACTACGGAATCATTGTGTTGTGCAGCTGGAAAATGTCTGTATCACGGAAACATCCGTCGTATCTGTGACATACTATTTGTTTTCTTCATTGAGTCTCCTTGTTTCACAGCGTACAATAAAAATCTCATTTGGCACAACTCACCTTCATTCGGATTTCTGCAGATGTATTTGTATATCTCCCGCCAGTTTCTGGCACAAGCACATGTTTTCACTCACCGTATCTTGCTGTTCTTCCGTCATTTTTATTCAGCATTGTTTACAAAAATGTCCAGTCCTCTAATTCATATGGTAGCCAGGGAAGTAAATCAATCAGAAATTTTTCCATTCCATACTGACTGCGACTGTTTGCAAACCTTTCCGCGAGAATTATGACGATGATGTTCAGTATTGGTTCGTGATGCAAACGCGAGTGAATTTCATATCTTGAAGATGTGCTTGAGTATTAGACTGAGAACATAAAGCATAAAGCATATTGCTTACATTAGTCCTTCAGTTTATAACTTCAGTAGTGAATCTGAGAATGACTATGTTATTGTGACTTTGACGCAAAATGTCTTATTGTGGAGCTAGATTGTACATTTTATAGGCTGGGATGAATTTCACAATGTTACATCACTACAGTCGTGCCCTATTCCATATTCTCTGTGTCAATCTGGACGCCTGTGTAATTAGTGAGTGGGGTGTACGTGCGTGAATTGTGTGTCACAGGTAGTTCTTAACGAGTTTCCCCGTGACAAATTTAAAACATAACAGAAAGTTAATCTAACAAGACAAATGACAAACTTATATAAAAAAATGTTTGACAGTCCGCTGTAGACTCTAACGGGAGCCGGTATACTACAACAGATTTCTGAAAGTGAGTTTACACACTTGACGGACAAATCCCGCTTCTTATCGCCACACATACGGAACTTCATCAGCAAAATCAAATGGATTTTCGCAACCAAGAAATAAGATAATTATTGGCTGCTTATACGTACCACGCAGTTTCAGTGGTCGCTGATTTGGCCAAAATTCAGTCTACTCATCCTGGTCTACGGTGTAAACTTGTCTACCTTCTTCTACTGCCAGTCACTAAGGCTGTAATGAAGCAGCGAGATACGATAGATGACAAAATCCTGATTTGACTCGTGGTTGGGTGAATTATTTTCTCGTCTCTATGCAAGCTATTGTTTTGAATAAGTTCCACTTGATGTCATACTACTAGTCGGTTTCTGCATATTGTTATCATATGAAAAACGTTTTTAAAAGTACCTTCATGGACAGTCGGTTACGTTGTGGAAAGTTTTTTGGTTTACTCTAATGTGGGATATCCCCGTCACATGGAAGCGTTGTTTGTGATCACAGACTTTAGCCGCTAGTTCAGAACAATTATATTGTTTCGATTTTCGCTGTTATTGGTTGAACAGCTAAAACGAAATGCTAGCAGCTACTAACGTTTGTTTTCCAGCTGCTAAGTAGTCTACTATATTGAAAGAAAACGTAAAAAATGTTTACTTACATGTAAATAGAACAGCACCTGCTTCAGATTCATTCGTGTGACATTAGTGTTGTATATCCTATATCTGCTTGATATAAGTTACAATAAGATTGCTGGCGGATTGATTTGATCTAGTTACCAACACTCCATTTTTATGCGTGTACAGTTTTGTTGGCATGACATTCGCGTCCTTGCCGCGATCCACAAAGGGGGCCTTAGCGAAGTCTGCGCTGGGCATCAACGAGAAAACGAATTTCTAGCAGGCCTACTTACTCAGTAAGATTTTATGGTGCATCAAAGCCACACACAGATTATAAATGCCTTTTAATCGCCGTTCAGTCCTACTAGTCCGTCCGAACCAACAATACAAGCTCGTCAAACTGAGACATTAACTATGATGAAGTGAAAACTATATTAACTTTGCAGTGCGGTCGGATTACTACTGAGTGTATACCTTTTCCAGATGAACATACTCCCATATCCCTTTTGCAAGTCTCGATGCCAGTTTGAGTTGTCCCAAGGGGATCAGCTGGATTTCAACGACGAACTATGTCGCATGACTAATGTGCGCATGGGTAAGCAGAAAAAACCATGCTTGATTAGCTGTTGCTGGTTGAGAGAATGAGGTCTCGTCAAGTGTAGAAAGTAAGAAAATTTAGTGTTCCAGCAGGCAGCTGTTTAGGACGTCTTAACTTGACATCGAGACAAGCAAAAGGTTTACCAATTCATCTTAAACCAGGAAAAGTATAGATCAGAGGTGAAGTCAGCTTTTGGGTAGACGGACATCTGAAGTGTTCATTCCACAGAATACTGTGCAAAATAACACAGAAAGTCTTGACGACGAACAACGCACACAGACCAACTGACTCAAAACATAATCGAAGAAAGGCCAGTAGGGAAAGAAGAAGAGATAAACATAACTCAGCAGGAGGACATTGAAGTGGTGACAACCTACTTGGTCTACTGGTTCATAATCTGATTGTGCTGTTGGTATCCAAGGCAGAAATATCCCGTGACCTCTCAAGCAGACCAGAAACCATCACATTGCACGGAGGTTTGACGTCAATGAGAAAAAACAACGTCGAGTTAAAGGAATACCCAGTCTTACAACAACAAAGCTACAGAACTCGGTTCCACCTTATTCATGACCTCAAGTCTAATAAAAAGAAAGTGGCATTCATCGGATTTTACTCTAGAACTGGATGACTCTTTGCAAAATAACGCGATACACAATAGCCTTCATCATTTCAACTTATACCACATACCATCCAACCGGCTGACGTTACCAGTCGAGCTCAGTGTGTTTAGGTTGACTCTTCTGGGGCATAGTACGGTTTGGTAACCGGAAAGTACTGTCCAGCAACCAACAGGTATGGTAGTTTTGTAGAAAAGTGAAGAATTACCAACTGATGTGCATTAAATAAAGTACAGTAGATTTCGGTTTTATAAACTTCATAAACTGTGGGTTTCATTCCATTTCCAACTGACCAGCCTTAAACGAACAATAAAACTTTCTTCCCATTCATTAGCTTTTAAACAGAAGGCGTGTGAAATCATTTTTTTCTAGGTTTTAGTTTGTCACATAAATCTACCATATGTTTAAATTCGTGATCGAGAGGTTGCATGTACCTGACTTACGCAAATTGACTTCACTACTCATTACATCAATTCTTTAATTGCTCAGTATGCTTTAGATCTCCGACTATTTTCGAGCCAATTGCTTTGTGCGATTCACAGTTCAACTTCTCTAGTAGCAGACCATTTTGTGAAGGCCGGTGAAGTATATTCACCGACGGGGTGATAAGGATTCGGTCGTTGTCACGAACTTTCACAATTGAATGTTTTTCAACGTGTTTAAAGTTTTGGCACAGATATTTGATTTCTAACAAAATTGGTCATGAGAATTGCGATTGCAATTATTTGGATACACTTGGATGGAAACTTAGCAACAGCCTTTACGGTTAGAACAAATCACGTGGTCTAACAACGACCAGACAATCATGACCGTGAATCGCTGTCATCGGCAGTTGTGCTGCACTATAGTGTTTGAATTGGGAACTCGTAGGAAGTCAGAACAAACCTTAAACCGTACACACGCACTTACTCTAACCTGTTCGTTCATATATCATTTTGGTGCTTATACGAAATATTTTAAAAATGAGTTCTGACAAGTTAATTTTGGGACCAAAATTTTCTGCACTTGTAAATTTGAGTACCGATTGGTTACGAATAAGCTTGCAAGCAGCTGATAGTTAACTGCTCCTCAACCTGTTAGGTGTTCATCTCAGTCGGGGAATTTTCCGACACAGTTGTTCACGCATGACCCATCTTCTATTCGATTTCACTAGTCAGTTTCTGTTTGAATTTTTAAATAAGACATTCCATGACGAAACTTAGTGCCAAGGCTTTTTTCTTTGCATGCCTTGGTGGCGACCGTGTACATCATACAGATAATTGTGTATTCATAATTTACGTTATAAACAATCTAATGTGAACTTACGTTAACGACGTGACAATCGTAACTTATGATGGCACAGAGCAGGTCAGCCAAAATGTCTATGCACAGTCCGCACTGTCTACTGACAGTGAATTGTAAACAGACGGTGCGAAAGCGATCAATATCTTTCGTAAAATGATCACGAACGAATTCAATAAAAACCAGATTCTATATAGCAGTCACAATTAATTCCAGCATATTTCGATGGTGCACATTACAGTTTAACGCTGCAAACTAACGGTATGCGGAATACTTTGTTAGCAGAAACATACGGTATACCATTTTGTCAGTTGGTGTCGAACGATGGATTGGGAGCAAGTGAATATGAATCAAACAATCAACGCCGTTGAGCTGCCGAATTTGCCATTGCGATGTCTGTCAGTAAGTAGCACGAACATGTTTGCAACAAGTGATTTATTTGGAAAACGCAATCATGAATAACCTTGCTTACGTTAAGGAAGTTAACCTGTTGGTAAGACACAGGTTAGCTTCAGATTGTCCATACAGACATGACGGTGTACGGAATCCTTATAGAATTTGCTGAGGTTGTTACATCATGTGCGGCAACCATTTCTACAGCAAACGATAGTCAGCCGAGATGTTACGGTGTTAGGAGTCTAAAACATAAGACGAAATCATTCACATAGATTCTTGTGCACACTTTTTTACTGGCTGTGGAACGTTCGCAGACGAATGAATATTGATTGCGATTATCCTCGTCAGTATTTTCGAAACGAACGAATCCTAACACAGCTGCTTGGTAATATCTCACGAGACCGACTTTTGCATGCAGTCAGCTTATTTGTTAGTCATATCCTGGTTAGGATTCACACCAGAAATCATCTCGGTAAGTGGAAATCTGAACGAAAATATGGTTACTTTCTTGAATTAAGGACTGTGCTCGAAGCAACACTGGGGTTCACAGTAAGTAAGGTGCAAAATACCGCGGGAAACCGGAGCACTCATTACTAGAGTCTATGAACCAGTTTGCAGGAACATGTTGGATTTCGTCTGTTTGTTCGAGTCGGGATATAAAAGTCCCAAGAAGTAAACCTCTCCAGTATCCAATTTTGTTATTTCCAAACCAGATCATTAGTTTTTGGTTTCACAACAGTTATATATAAGCGTGAACCATTGAGGTGTTATCGTAAATGATACTGACCATGACCATTAAAACATGCTTGACCTGCGTCAGATAGCTTATCACTCCATACACGTTGCTTTGGAAATATTAGGTTTAGTTAACAATTTTCGCGGTCAGTTTTGCAAAAAATATGAAGAAATGACGAATTATTTGCTAACCTGATTTCTGACACCACTCACTTTCAGTTGTCACTAACAGCCTACGATTTTGTAGTCAGATTATGTACACTAACTGATTTCAGCTTAACTAAACTATAACAGTAGCTACTATTGATACACTACTGTTCTCGGTGTTAATAATGATTATTACGCAGAACTATGTCAATGAAAATAAGAATGGATTCGTAGACTAATAAACCTGAAGTCACTTTTGGCATTTGATTGGATAATTAAGAATAACAAGTTCTAGTACAGTGAGGGAATTGTTGAGTCGTTTACTTGGAGCACTTTCAGTTAACATTCCACCTAGTGCAAGACTGGACTGAGTAATTGGAAAACTGTCTACATATTAGTGGTGAAGTAGTTTTGGCTATGCCATTATTCACTGTGGCGACATCTGTAGCGAAGTGAGTTTGTATGTCACATGTTCAAACTCTCATAGGTTTGTTTAGGCGATTGGTATTAAATCAGACCGTCATAACTTTATCGCCGCACCTGTCGAAAACTGTTTCTTCCCATGCCTGCGCCTTCCCAGATTTGTTTTATCCCGAGGCTTTTGAGATAACAGTCGACATCTATTAATTAAAGCGTTTGTTTTGTCAAAGTTAAGCTAGTTGTACAAACAATTCAGTACTGTGTGTTGCCAACTCAGTGTTTCAGTTTTATGAATCATTTTCCCTTAGTTTTTGACTGAGACAGTCAATTCGTAAATAATACGCAATGTACTTTTTGCACGTAGTGCCGTAGATGTTTGTGAGCTCCCCAACTAAGTAGACGGCACCTCTCAATCTACATCAGCAAAACGGTCAAGGCTTTTGTATCCCGTGGTAACATCACCGCCTAGAGGCCTTCTGACTTCTTTCAAAGGTCACCAGCCACACTGAACACACTGTCGCACAGTCGGCATACAAAGTATTCATCTGGCGAATACTGTATTTTCACTATGGTTTATTAATTTCAAATTTGGACGCATTCAGAGTGTTCACTACCGGATCGTCGCGTCGTTCATGTGGTCAGTCTCAATGGTACTTCAGGAAGAAAACGGTGGTGGAATACTGAAGATCCGGAAACATCATCCGCATGGAGAGTTTAGGTCTCATGTCGATAGTGTAACACTGAGCTCAAATAAGCATCGTAAGCTATGTCTTTTATTGACAGATGGTAGTCCTCGCGACGGCGCTGGCGGCCAATATCGACTTCGCGGGTGGCTATAAAGCATGAATGAAACAAATGTCCTATGGGTGGATGACAGTATTGTGAACAGTTCGAATATCACTTCAACAAGTGATTCACAAACGGTCTCCGGAATTTCTCAAATAGTTGTATAAATGATTTTCAACCTTTCCAAACCCAAAAGAAATCTAGTTTTCTGTTTGCGTTCAACTTGAAATAACTGAGAAGATT
This sequence comes from Paragonimus westermani, assembly GCA_008508345.1. Classification (NCBI taxonomy): domain Eukaryota; kingdom Metazoa; phylum Platyhelminthes; class Trematoda; order Plagiorchiida; family Troglotrematidae; genus Paragonimus; species Paragonimus westermani. The sequence goes on along the minus strand of QNGE01003478.1, from coordinate 54,537 downwards.
TCCCACACGTTCAAACAGCGATTAATTACAAGTGCTTTTCAGTTTAGAATATTATTCAGTCATGTGCATTCTGCCCTGAATGGACGCACACGATGACAAATAATTTTTGCCCATGGCGTGGATTATTACATCTAATGGTCGATATGAATATGGTGTTCCAGGTTGACAACGCAACGTAATTGCAATTCACGCCGTTAGGGAAATGCAGAATACAACAGAGTACATACTTTTAATATCCTTTAAAATTTTTCCTTGTTTATATTCTTCGATACCCTCTTCAAAAAGATAGAGTACAACAGAAAGTTACGAGCAAGTTTTAATACTCAATGATTCAGCCACCTCGGGCAACCTTTCTCAGAAGTGTTGTGATCAAAATCACATTTGGTGAGGATATCTTACAAGTATCTGTCCTTTCGTTCGAAATAACAAACGTATACATTATTTGTTGGGACTTCCCTAACCCACGTTGACTTCTTGCCTCCCCCATGCTTTTCTTCTACGCACCTTATGGCTATAATTGTGCCGGTTAGTCGATTCTTCCAAGCGACCAGTTTTGTTGCTAACGTACAAGATGGATACAAACACAGAGAGAATATTTGTTGCTTACCGGTGTTGACATACCCTGCACGGCGCCGCTATCCTTAAACAACTTGAAAACAACCATCTACTTAGGCGAAGCTCTCGAGAAATATCGAGTAACCAGATGGGACCGGTATACATATCCTGGGGTATCTGATTCATACTGTAGTGTCTACTTCGTAGATCTAGAGACAGAAATACTGCACACAAGTTGCAAATTGCCTATTTTGTTACGACGAGATAACGAGTAGGCGGTTTTTGTTCATTTGACATGAAATAACTCAGTATGTTGAAGACAAAAGTGCCGATATGAAGAATGACGGTGAGTAGTTGTGCTTACTTATCTACGTGAATCTTCTTATGAGTTGGTATAAACAACTCATCATCGGTCCGTAATTGCAGTTGTGTAGGATAAAGTTAAGACATGATAGCCGGTTTCCTAAGTTCTTATAGTTGCAATTCTCAAATCTGACGGTCATATATTACATCGCTTAGGAGTGGTGATGACATCCATAGTGGTTAGACGCGCATAACACCGAAGTGTGTTCTTAAAATTAACAGCCACGTACACTTTAGAATACTTCCTAAGGTAGAGCGATAGTCAAACGATTTTCCTAATTAGATCAAGCAAAAAGAACGGGCTTCGATAGTGTCAACCTTGCCATATCTGAGTGGTATTAATTGAATAACAATTGACTTCACATAGATTAGACTTCTCTTCGTATTGTTATCCAAACTGCCAGTCACTGTGAGCGATATTATAACACATGTTACCAGTAAGTTATGGAAGATTTTCATTTGTGTGCTTTAAACATCGTTTTTAAGCCATCGCGTCTTCTCTAATCCTAGAATATTTTCAAGTGACCTATTTCGGAATGAAGTACTTATCCGAGTGGTACTATTGTTAAAACCTGGGAGTGGTGCGTATCTTTGGTACAGGGAGGATTTTGGACTTCGATCACGGTTTTATGAGGCAATCTTGTCGATCACTGTGCCAATGACTTTATATCATATTCAAAAGTTCTGCCACTTTTGCTTATGAGCAATACACAGGTTTTTAGGCCACTCTGATTGGGGACTCAAATAACTTCCTAGTGAATTCGGTCTGTATCATGACGAATAGAACTCCTCGGAAAATTTCTAACCACAGTGGTCATTAAACTTAAGAAGAAAAGTATGGATCAATGGTAATTGTTAAGATGCATATGGAATACCTATAACACGACTCATAATCGGTCACAACGAAAGTAAAGTCCGATGATTCTTCTCGAATGATTTACATACCTACCGGAATACGAGAGCACAATCAAGTGATTTATGCGCACTTTGATTTTAGACTCTCATATATTTTTCGAACTAGTACGGGACAAAATGTAGTACCAGTCTGAATTACCTGAGCACTATAGCATAGGTTGATCAACTGTCAATTAGCCATTAACTGACTGAACTCATTCCTCCAGTTTGCACTCCGTTTTGCCTGAATCTCATGTCACCTAATGATGTACCGTTGACCTGAAAGTCAGTAACAGCCTAAATTCTTGAAATCATGTACGATTTGAGCGTTATGTTGGGTTTTTCTCACTGAAAACCATGCACCTTTTGGACAGTAAATCGATGTTTCACTTTTGGGAGTGTTCTGTTGAACCAGCTGACTGATACACCTTCCATAATGATATCCACATTTCCATTAGTGGTTTCTGGCCTAATTACAGAGTAATCGTTTTGAGCAAATTAGCTTTTCCTCTTGTTTACCGCAACTAAGTTCGATTTAACTTAAGTGAATACTCCTGAAAACCTCTAGAGAAAGAATTATCATGATATACTTCTGTTAGAGTTTGGCGGAATCCCGAGCAAACTCCTTAAAAGTTGTCACTTTTAGTCACAGAACAACTGCTGTTAATAGGGTTTCATTGGTACTTCTGTAAATTGACCTCACATCAAATAACGCTTTTGAATGACAGTAAAATTTTCTGTCGTCAAAATTACCAGTATATTTGTCGTGATTAAGTTTTTTTCAGCTTGGTTATACAAAAATAAAAGACATAACTAAATAACATTATTTTCAAAAACCTCTGTTTCTTTGCAATTTTCTCTATCCCCAACTATTCAAACATAAAGAAAGTTTAACTTATAATGTACTTAATATAAGGTATTTAGGCAGACTATATACACCACGTCCTAATAATGAGAGAAATGCCTATTTTATGCATTAGTTATAACTGATTAGACTCTCGGTCGTTACTTTGAGAGTTTTAGAGAGAAAACCCTCCGGTTCTAAAGAACGAGAAAATTTGCAAGGCTGACCTCGATATAATCATAAGTGTAACCAGATTATGTTAATCTCAAACACGATACTCAGGAATTTTAAATATCATCAGGGTTGAGAAAATTGATTGTGCGTCCGCAAAAGTGCAGGCAGCAACATGTTGAGCCTGATTTGGTTGGTCAGTAATGCGACACGGATGTGCGATCAGTGTGTGATCAGGCAGACTGTCAGATGAACTAGATTACATCCTTTTCTGTCAGAGTAGGAGATGAACCGTAAAGTGAATTTCAAAAGTGTGATGGCTTAGTTTTCAAGCAAAGCGAGTTCAAAAGATGTTACTACTGATGTCATGAGAGGTGAACGTGCACGATAAAATAACCGTAAGATTGTGGATCGTCGAAAATGTATTCTTAGAGAGACAGCTATAGAGTATGCTGATTGGCGTCTGCGCTACCATTTTCTCCACTGATATACAGGAAGGTGTTTACTGTTGATGCCCGGTAATAAACACTGGAATCTCACACCTAATCTTGTTTCTGAGAGGGATATAAGGTTATTTCTGCCCACCGCGAACAAATTTAAAGAAGTTTAAAGTGGATGGACTTCAATGATCTGTGGTGGACGTTTGTAACAGTTACTGATCGATGGAAATTTATTGTAGAACATCTTAATACATGGGGCCGGCACTGATATTACCATGGGGAGGAGATACTGTGCTGTTTCAAATAACCCACTAAGAAGTGATCTTTTATGAATAGGTGGGGTACACTGTGAGCTACGGGTCTCAGTAAACTGGTTACACCGGATAGTAAGTAGATCCCAAATACTGTGTAATCACATCAGATAAAATTTAATTTCCTCTATCACCTCACCTGTAGCACCTACAGCCTTTTAAAAGCTCTGCCACAGTTACCGGAATTGTCGTCTAGTCTCGCAGATCACATATTTCATACTGACTGACCAATTATCTCGATTCAAACTCGGCTGCGAATCTCTGAAATGAGTCTCCCCAGTAGGCAGAAAAGGATCTGAAAGTGCACTGTTCTACAGCAGTGTTTATGGCTGCCTCAGCACCGGAGTGCGCTAATTTCAATTCAACTTTGAACGTTTCTGTTCTCAGGACTATGTTGAAACGCCTTACAGGTGTTCACAAGAACAATGAAATGAGCCTTCTTCACTAACTACCTCCTATTGATCCCCTCGGCGGAGAATGTAAATTTCGTTTACGATTTTGCGTACGATCTCCCGAAGAACAAAGTTTTATTTGTGACATTCTAGAGCATATCATTTATCAGGTTTTCTATAGAAGACAAGTGAACTAGAGCTGACAGAGACTAAAATATCGATAACCATTGGGTGACCACGTAATTTTGTTGTTTAACGTTGGGGTTACGTACGGGTGTGCTTTGACAAGACTTACCCATCCACAAATGAAGGCCTACTCGGCTGTTTTAGAGCACAACATCCTGTTGCAGCTTACACACACTCAGTGACATCCGATATTTACCCTGTTGTATCTTCCGCACTCCTGTGATAAATCGTAACTCGTCGCATAAGTTTTCATAAGCCGTGATGTTCACGACAAAATGTTAAATCACTGACTCCTTTGAAACAACGTGTAAGTTTTAGAAGGACGAGATGAACTAGGGTGAATGATACTAACTCACCGAACGGCCATAAGAGCTTATCAAGACCAGTGACAAAAACCTTCGTATTTTTTAGCATAGAACTAAGAACGCTGTCTTGCCAGCCACTCTGTGGAGATGGGTCTCGTGGTGCCTTGAATTCTGAGGCGTACATCTTCAAGAAAAGGAAAATTTGAACTGTTACAGAACGGGCTAATAAATTTCTACAGCAAATCCGTTTACAACAGTTCTTACGCTACCACTCCTCAGTAATTTTCCACAGTCGGTCCGAAATTCTACTACAGAAATCCACAGGACTAGAATGTGTACCAAGTCTCCAGATCGTGATCGAATGCTAAACGAACAACACGCGGCACGCGGTTTGACGTTTAACACCTGGGTTAGTGGATCATGATTGTCTGGACCGATAACATTGAAGATCGACCAAATCCGGATACTAGTGGCTACATTTGAGATTGGCCACATAATCATGGTAATGTATACAGCAGAAATCCAAATCTATCCCACTTGAAACGTAACCATCAGTGGAAATGCTGTTGGCTGTTATCACTGCCAATAAACATACACCGGATATGAAATATGGAATTTTTTAGTTGGCCCGTTTCTGGGCAACGATCAGTGGTTGGACATATTAGTTTTGTGGACTGACTGAGGACGCTTATCTCCACTGGGTATTGTGACTATGTTAGACCGTGCGATGGGAAACAGGAAACATTCCAGTTATGTTTTTTTAGTATGGTGTACCTTCTCAACGTAATAAAAAGACAATCCAAACTAACAGAACGAAAACAAGTTATTGATCAAATACACATAAATCCCCTCGTCACAAGCGATGCTCGTAGAAGTGGTGGCCGAGCAGATAAGAGCATTGTCTCGTTGAACGCACGGTAACCAGTTTGAATCCTCATTCAGACTATTCCTCCCTGACGAGCCTAAGGAGGGACGGAACTGGTTGTACAGTGTTACTTTGACAATGAACATCAAGGAACACTACAAACACCCTCTCGAGCCCATACGGTTGGAGACAGTGAAAACTGGTAATCCGAAGTTTCGATCCAGAGTAACAGGGTGTCAGCAAGATTTAGCGGAGTCGAAGTGAATTTCTTTTTCCAGATGAGGATCATTTTTAGTCGGGCAGTGTATAACCAAACGAACTCCTCCAATACCGTTTTCCAGTCAGTGGTTTCCCCAAATTGTATAATGAGAACACGGCTGTTTACCGTGAGGTAGACAATAACATCAACTATGATCAATGTGCATTTAATTCTGGTTTCACACACTATGGACTAGTCGCGCTCCCATATACTGCTCTAGCGAGATCGCAAGTCTAATTAAGAATTTGGACAGTTTCAAGTCAAACATCCGCCTCTACAGTAGTTGATTAATTGAAAAACTCTGAGTGTAATGCAACAGTTAGTGTATTTCGGACTAAATTATATGAAACAAGCTTTTATAAATGTGATAGTTCAGCAAATTCATTAATATATTTTGTGTTGCTTACGTAGAAGGAGGGGAGTGATCGTACTCGCACTACCGTAAGGAATTGTTTAATGTAAGTAAGTCAGTGTGCATAATATGATTTCACCAGACTTTCCCATTACGCGAGAAAACGGTATGAGACATAATCTGAACAGAACACCAGGTTTAGTTTTTTCATACACTCGAGGTGTTTTAATTAAATCGTGAAAATTCGTCCCACGCAGCTAAAGTTAGAAACAAATGTTTTTGTAGCTGTGGCTAGTTTGGTGACGGTCATCCCTTTACCCTTTGCATTTTTCCTTTAATCAGTCTCATCTCCAAAACGGAGAACCGTAGCATGCAAACAACTGTTCTGAGGTCTTAACTCTGCAATACGACCGCACAAAACATTTCAACATGAACTCCCGATGATTATCTCATTCTTGATAATTTACTGGTATAATGTTAAAACCGAAGAATGCGGGCCGACGATTTCCATCTGCGCTCATATATAAACCAATAAACTGTCTGAATCTGCACACATAACAAGCGTTCGTTCAACCGGAAACTGTCAAAATGGTTTAACTTGTTAACCTGTGTTTCTGAACACTGACGTACTCAAGTGATGCCAATTTTGTCCTCTAAACTCTGAAGGCCTGTATCACCGGATGACATTTTTGCATTCTGCTAACACGTTTTTGTTACTTAAAGAGGAATTACGGGCAATCCTTGACTGCTTTCAGATGATTGTTTTCCACTCATTAATGAGGGTTCTTCTGATAAGGTCATTCAGTTATGAACCTGGATCAATTTTTAAGAAACTAGCCTCGCCAAACGGACGATTGAGCCCGCGTGTTAGCTCCATAATAAGTGTAATCAGAAAATATGTGCTCAAACTAACAACTTAACTGTTAGATTGGGTTAATGGAAGTGGAGTTCTGAATAGAGAAAAACAACAAAAGACGTTCTCGTACTCGTTTCGGTTTCGATAAATTCACCGGCAAATGTACGCCTTTCATATTTGTTCAGAGCTGGTCATTACGTCCATGGAATTTTTGGTGTACGTTTCCTGTTCACGCCGTTGTTGACTTTTGTCAGTACACTTCCTTCTACGAAAGAGGTTGCGTGTCTAAATGCATTGACACTTTGTTTTTGTTGTACTTAGCTAAGAGCTAACTAATGTTTCTATTTCGGTACTCTTTACTTTGATCGTTGTACACCTCCTCGTTGCTTAGCTTGCTCTTTAGTTCCGGCTAACGCGTTCCGGTTGGGAACTTTGAATCAGGATGCTGTTCCCTAAGCGTGCAGTTAAATGTAGCGAAATGTTCCTATCTGGCACTAGGCAATTCAGTTGATCTGAGCAGTTTGCATCTCGTGACAAACTGTTTGACAATTGTCTAACTGACTGTGCCACTGGTTCCCCTGAACACTTGATGTTGAAATGTCAGTTGTCTCCATTTTTCAGGTAAATAATTAGCTTCAGTGGTAAGGTCAAAAGACATGAGTAGTGTGATGTACTTGATACAGTCTGAACACACACATATGTAACTTGAAGATATTAAGTATACATGAGGAAAGTAGATATATGTGGTCAGAAGACGAAACGATAGCTGGGTGAAGTAAACAAACATATCCAAATTTATTTATCTCGGCAGTCCAAATATACTCGGTTCAGCAGACGGCCAACTTACCAGAGCACCCAAAGGATCAACGTGGAAAAGATGAGTGCACTTCAAAATGATTCTTAATACTCACTCTTAAACAAACAATCCACGATCGGTTCAGCCCCTGTCTAGGCTCATCATTTGGGGGATGGTCTGAATGGGGATCACTGTAACTTATTTTCTACAGGGCACACTGTTACTTAAAAATGCATCACTTTTCTTCATTCGGACGTAAGCCGGTTGCTCCGAGCATTTTACCAATGATCATCATCTTTACAACGATGAAGTATTGAAGGAACTGTTAACACTAAATATGTTGGAGTACTCTGAAAGCTCGTTTAGGGATGACGGGCTTTTCCAAGTAGCCAAACCAAAATCTAGTTGCCACAATTTGCAGAGCGTGCTAAGCTGAACAGTTCCGAAGCAGGCCGTGCACAAACCCAACTTCTACATCTGCCGATTAAGACAACCAAGATGATTTTCTGATAACCTCAGCGACCTACCATATTCATGAGGTTACAAATCTTTAAACACATTCTAAACGGGTTACGCATGCAGAATTACCAGCATGGGTAAGAAATCCACTACCCTACATGACCAAACACTTGCTTGAAGTAAGATAGTGAATGAATTTCTTTAAATCTTCCAGAGTGTTATGCGGGCGCCTGATGGGACGCACCCGGCAAGTCATAAAAACTTAATCATTTATTAAAACCTCACCATCCGTGTGTCCACAATTAATTCGCACCGAAGTTGCGGCTGGAAGCAATTAGTCCAACCGAGCACATCTGTGTCGTCGAGATAACTTAGTCTGGATGACTGTTGTTTACTTTACTCGGTGAAAGTCCTGTGCTCTAAACCCGTATATTTATTTCGCTCCATGTGTTTTTTTATAGTCGAGTTACACGTGCCTATTCATGAAGATTGTGAGGAATGTTACGCCAGTAAACATCACATGAAGATTGTCTTTTGAGTTCCCTAACGAAGTCCAAAAACTGATCAAATTTTTCAGCTACGAATATTGAAATAACATATTAGGTTTGCTCAAGTTATTTCAGAATCATTCTTTAGGTAAACAGACCGGATGACCTTAAACCTTCCAACAGCAAGTGATACGTGATTTCAGCTAACCTTCGGCTTACCGACGAGCCCCGCCGGTCACCATGATCGATGTGTAACCTTTATCTGAGTACTGTTGACTTGTTTTTATGCTGGCCAAACGACTGGCGACAGGTGATATGGATTCATATCACAGCTTTTGACTATCACAATCACCAATTTTTTGAGGAAAATTTGTTTCCAATACGTCACCGTCATCAAAAATGTAATCCCCATTGTCATGGGCACTAGCACATCTGTGGTTTTATCGACGCGTTGCTGCCATACAACCAACGGGAGAAAGCAAACCCTTTCGTTTGCACTGGCTTAGATGTCTAGATGACGTAGTAAATGTGCCAAATCATCGTCTGCCACACTGACCACTCTCTGTGGTCGCTGCGGTTAACTGTCTTAATGTGCGAAGTGGATAGAGGATAACCTACGACAGAGAAATGAAGTCGTTCTCCAGGAGGTTGACCGCCGCAGGTCGGCTTAGCTTCCCGGTCTGGGACCTCGCGACTCACACATTTGGTGGCTGGAGAAGTTAAGCAAGTTAGCGGCTATTCGGGAGTGTTGGCGTGAACGTTGTTTCTGATTGACTGTGTTGTCCGTGAGCTAACTACACTTAAAAACGCGAGGCAGTGAAAATCGTAAGAAATCCATCTTGCTGATGAAGCTTTACTTTTGCTTACAGCTCGGTTGTTTGCTCGTAAGACATTAGCACCCTAGTGTTGGACGCCTGAATAGAGACGTAGCTATTTTTTAGTAGTTAGGCCTTCTCCCTTTCTGTTTTATCCAGTATGTCATATTGAACGGTATACCAGAACCATCAGATGTAACAATATTCGGATGTTGTCAACAGTTTTAAAGCACGCATATCTGTCCTCAAAACTACAACTTGGTGACGCTTAAATTAGGGTGTTGATATGAGAGTGAGTCATAGATGCTTTAAGGACCAACGACTTAAAACAGTCTGAAAATTGTATGGCAGTGAATAAGCCAAAAAGTGACGTCTATACTCTCAAGAACTTTTCCTTCAGAAATCTGTTCTTCTGTTTTGTTTCGTAGTTCATCTACACACGAAATAAATCATACCCGCTCGTTGCGGACGCTATAAGAGATGTGATGTTGCAAAGTGTCTCTTATCCAGATAGGATAATGAGATTAAGTTAATTCCGATTGTAATGCAAACAAAATAGACAGCAATATAACTTTATGATTGGCTTGCAATAATTAGCATTTAATTTATTTCGGAAACCTTCCTCCTCCTCCTCATCAGCATCCTCATAACAGCCATGAACCCAACCAAAAGGTACTGTGGTCAGAGCCGCCGCTCACCTCAACATTGACATGAAATATTCTAGAAGAAAACGTCAATAAGAAGGTCGACAGATACTAAAAGAAGACTAAGCGGGGGTACTAGAAATGGAATGGATACAGGTACGCCATTGACTGCGACACATCGTCATTTTGGATGGCGTATCAAACCAGCGATGGCCCCATTCAGGCAGGTGATGCCTTCCCACTTTGCTCAATGAAGCGGTCAAAGTCTTCATATTTCGTGACCACTTTGCTGCTTGACCACCACGCGGTTTTACCCAACTGTTAGTGGCCTCAGTATATAATGCCCGGTACGGTAAACGCTCAGCTGGCATACGGAGCACGTGACTCAACCATCGCAAGCTGTCCAACTTAATTAGTTGAGCAATTGAACGCACATCACAAGCGTTCCGGAATACACGCCTGCGAATTACCACATTGCTCACGGGATCAGCCCAATTAATGTGGGCCACATGACGGAGACAACGATGATCAAACACAGCAAGCCTGTTGATATATTCCTTGTGAACAGGCCACGCTTCCGAACCATACAGCAAAATGGAACGCACACAGGCCTTATATGCTCTTCCTTTCAACGACAACCGAACGTCTTTTCGACGCCACAGCAACATTACAGGCTGACGATATAGTGCTACCCAAGAACATGAAACTGTCTACAGTCTCAAGCAGATTACTTGCAAGAAAGAAAGTAAGGGTGGAAATGCCCCAGTCTTGAAGCAGCATTTTGCACTTTGAAGGTGCGAAGCGCATTCCATACAAAACTGCCCGGTCACTCATCTTGTTCAGCACGGTCCGCATGTCTTCGGCATAGGGGCTAAGTAAGACAGTGTCGTCCGTGTACTCCAGATCGGTCAATCTAGCGCTAGGAAGAAGCCCAACACCAAGCCCATTTGATTCGCGAAGGGCACACTACAGAATATCGTCTACGACAAAATTGAACAGGAAGGGGGAAATCGGACACCCCCGCCGAACACCACTAGAAGTGATGAACGCTCGAGACAGTTGTCCATAAACTCTCACCCTGCTTGCGGAGTGAGCGTACAGTGATCTCAATAGATTCACGTATTTCTCTGGTACCCCCTTGCAAAGGAGACAGCCATAGAACGGTAGGAGCAACTGAATCGAAAGCAACCCTCAGGTCCAAAAAGAGCACGACCGTCGGCTGCCTATATGAATGCCGATGTTTCAAGGTCCGTCGTATGGTGAAAATGTGGTCAACACACCCCCGACCGGACGTGAATCCTGCTTGTTCTTCGCGTATTTGACTTTCTCTGGGTTTAGTGAGCCGACGTAAAATGAGGTCAATGAGTAACTTGGACGCAACAGACACCAAACTGATGGCTCTGTGGTTGTCACATAGACTTCGGGACCCCTTTTTGAAAACGGGATTGACTGTTGGTAGGCACCAATCATGAGGTACCTCTTCAGTCTCCCAGGTCGTCTG
>QNGE01003478.1:0-41576 GCA_008508345.1 Paragonimus westermani | reverse complement strand
GATGTTTTTCGACCATATTGGATAATAGGCCGGCGGTCACGGTCAACCGTTGGGCGATCGGAGTGCTCTTTGTTTAAGGGTACCTTTTCTAACCCCCTTCTTCCTGATACGGAAGACAGCAGTGCCGCAACTATAAAAATAGTTCTCCTGTATGCCCATAGAACTGTGCCACACTACCTAAGCACTCCTATGCGATCAGTAGTGTGACCTACATTCCTATGAGTGTAACTGCTTTTCGTCTGACTGCTCCCCTTTGGCCTGTCTGACAAGGTTGCAACTGGAAGGACCGGGGTCTTAGTCAGCATAGCCCGCTGGATCAAAACATTACACAAGCCTGACCACCTCGCCAAGGTAGCAGTATAGGTCTGGAAGCCTTCCTCAGGAGTTTTGAGATCGATTGCATACGTCTACGCGCCGCGCCCCTCATCCCAGACTTGGAAGAGAACCTCAGCTAAAGACTCATTTATACATACAGCGTAGCTTTCGACCAAACACTCTGAGGACGTTCGTAAATCAAACTAAATCAGCGGTGGAATTACATTTAACCCAAAGTGAGACCGGAAATTTCAACCTTCCTTGGAAGTCCTAATCCTGGAGTTATCGAGTGGAGTCAACATGTCAGTTAGTGTGCTTCTGCTCACGAAAATCAGCAGCCTAATCATCACTCACAAGCGAAAGTGGTCGAGCGTTCAGATATGGTAGTTCGATCACGAATTGATTGTCGCAGTGATCAACACGGTTGCATCATGAAGGCGTAGTCGGAGCAAGGCCGTGGCAAGGATGTGCACCGCTGACGAGCTTTAACAGATGCGAAACTTGAGTCTAGTTCTTCTTCCTGAGAAAGACTGACCGGAAATTCTATCTGAATGCAAAGGCTGCGAGTAAATGTTAGTGATATCCAACTTGAAATGAACCAGATCCCCGATCACTTATCAATAATAGTGGTCCACTTCAATTTCCCTTAATTACCTCAAACTAGTAATGTTCGGCTTGTAGATCGCTGTACTTATCCTGTTCTAATCTTTATTTTAAATATGGTGTATTTTCGTTTGTGGCTATCAAATCCAATTCAAAACAGAACTTACGGTAATCCTTATCAGTCACGTCCAACGTTCATTAAACACCCTAGGTCATTGATTACTGCTAACTACTACGGTTTTAGTAAATCAAGCTGTGGAAGTAGTTCAGTCGAAGCAAATACCGCAATCATTTCGTCCTCCTGTGTTGATTTAAACTCGACTGTCGCTGGATTTCACAAGATTTCCTCTGTTCGTGTCACACTCAAGACATGTCCGAACAGACAGCCACGGCTCATCAACTATGGGCACGCGATCAGTCAGCGTGAGACGTGAAGCACGCTATGAACACTTCAATATCGCGGCCTCAGCTAGATCAAACTATCCTGGAAAACAAACCATCTGATCTGCGGCACAACGATTACTTCTCTTTTCGTACCAAATACCGGTTTTAGGTTGTCGAGTTTAGGTTTATTGTGAAATTATTACACATTGTATGATCGAATTGGGCATAACCTTTGCTTTTCAAGTTGACCATCATTCACATTTGATCGCAGCCTTCGCATTCAGATAGACTTTGCAGCCAGCCTCTTTCGAACAGAAGCACTAGACTCGAGCTTCCCTCTCATCAGAGCTCGTCAGTAGTGCATATCCTTGGGAAGTCTATCTGAATACGAAGACTCCGATTAAATGAGTGATGGTCAACTTGAAAACAAACGAAATCCCCGACTACTCATCAATAACCTTTGCTGGCTGAGATCCACCACAAAAAAGTATGGCTTGTCTCAATACGTAAGCTCGCGCTAGCATGCTGCTGCTGTGAAGAGCGATTAGTTTTCTGTGACCGTGTAAGTGGATTTCTTCAGCGTTCTCAGACAGTTTTAAAGTTTGAAGTGTTCTTAAGGAAGTTTTCTATTCTGGCTTGAAGAAAAATATTTCTTTGCATGACCGTAGTGTAATATCTCACTTTTTACATGCTTTCTGTGTGAAATTCTGTTTTTGCTAAGCATTTTGACACCTTGTTTGTGCATTCCCTGAACCTAAATTTGTGATTCACCTTTAGAAATAAATTGTGATGCAGTGTTAATGCACTGTCGGTCGGTATCACTTTCATGACACATATTTCTCTAGACCAACCAGATTGAAATACCAGAATCAAAGAATGCTATGAACACGAATTTCTTCAATTTCGATTTTAAACTCCACAAATCGATCAAACTTATTTGGTGAACTCTTGAAAATTGGCAACACAATATGTACTATATTTGATAATGGCTGATAGCTGCGGCATAAGTAACTCTCTACTTGGAATGGTTCATTGGGGCATGCGACCTGAAATAGTTGAAGCACAAGGGAGACCTGTAGCAGTTTTTTTATCAGGCTCACAACAGAGTAGCTATTGCATTGGGTTTATGCCCAAAGAAGATAGAGACCAGCGCAGCAGGATTTCAGATATTCCTTCTATTACTATGTGTTATGAAACAGCAGCTAGTTGACTAACTGCCTTAGGGGAAAACGATTGGACAGCTGATTTAAATAACAGGAACACCACACACACTTGACTCCGGTTATCATACTTAAATAAATTTTTCAAATCAGTCACATTCAAACAGGAACTTTAACCTTTAGGCCAGAGCTTGTCAGTAGTGGATATCCCCATCCAGACCTTTACTCTGACTTCGGTCCACGTGCTTGTGAGGCCATTATGTTTTTAAGGTTCGGCATGACCGACATACCACTTTTAAACGGTCAGTGATGTTCGTCGGCCAGAGGCAGTCCGTTTCAGTGATTCTCTCAAGGTGAGCCGCAGTAATTTTTCTTCAAATTTCATCGCATGGCCCCAGCTAGTAGGGCTCCTTAGTCAGCGTGAACTCAGTGAATTCGTGAAGGCTGCTGGTTTGCAGTCGAAGCTTTTAATGGTTTCGCTAATGCTCACATTTGATTACAACTTTTGAGTTCTGACAGACAATTTAAAAGATCCCTTTTCTTAAAGCGTCATTATATTCGGATTGTATTCGTGGTTACAGCTCATCAGTGGTACATATATTTGTCCTGACTGAGAAGTATGCTGAGACCACTGCCCCGTTATGCACCCTCCGTGCGCGCCACGTCATTGACCACACTGTAAATGTGACGAAATTCGCTCATATGGGAGATCTGCAGTGTCCCGTTTTGAATAACGCTTTAGTTGTCGGTTCTTTTGGAGTTGTTAACAAATTGTTTGCAAGTAAATGACATTTCGGTGTAACTATCCATGCAGCACTGGGTTTATTTATCATACTAGATTGTGGGTTACTGAAGTTGAACAATGCTAAACTACACATCTTGAAGAAGATAGTTTTGTCGTACAAATTTTCTCATGTTTAAGAAAGTAAACTATCTTATCTTGAATAAACAATGAGTTAACCAGAGATAATCAGCCTGAACGATATCTCTTATTAGGGGCAGCTTCGTAGTTACACTAGACTGGGATTACCGTGGTTTTCTGAAGGAAGAATTTATATAACGCTGAGATATGTTTAAGGGAGGCTGGCGCTATCATAGAACACCATACATTGCTCAACAGTTTGTTACATTTCTAATTCGACTGCCATGTGTGATGAATAACACCCAACATGAAATAATTTTTTTCGACTATCTAAGGCCAAACAAATTGTTGTTGTATGTTGAGTCCTGTTACCTTGGTTTCACATAGCATGTAGGTGCTGTTCCAAGATGGCTGTATCTGCATTAGAAAGATAACACTGGTCAGGCTTTTTAACGTCGTATTGTGGTGAACGAAAACAAGGAAGAGACTTGTTGAAAAAACAACCTTGAGATAGTCTCTTTTCTCATTTCACTAACAAATTTCAGCTTCAAGAGTGAATACGGAATGCTCAAATTAAACCACTCTGATTGGTAGTTTAGCGGTACTGAACACCACAATTTGCTTCATAGGCGCCGGTAAACTTCAATTGAGCATGAGATAACTACTTATTTTAGGCCACAATATGCAAATCAGTGAACCGTTATCGTTAAGCATCTAATACTATGACACATTTATAATTGACAAACAAGAATGCGCTTGAAATACTAATCCCTAAATCGATTCGATTCGAATTGAATTTTCTCCCGACTAATTTATTACAAAATATGCATTGCTTTTTAGCTTCTCTAGATAAATAGGAAAAAAGGTTTATCCTCAGAGTTTACAAAGAATGTGTATATTGTAATCCAGTACTTTTTCCCAATTGTGTCGCTCTCGCATCAAATTCAGTAGTTTGTTATGTATTTAAACTTACAGTTATCATTTTCAATGACTGGTCACCGGAAAATTGTGCTGAATCGTTACTTTGCATGAACAACGCTAGAAACTCATGTTTCTTAATGTGCCCCGCAACCTTAGTACACGAGGTCATGTGTGGTTGGGCTAACTCGCATTTCACTCGACGAGTACCGCATCAAATAAAACAGCGTTCAACTACTGTTCACTTTTCTGTTAGGCATAACGTTTTTTTCGGAAACAAGCGTTCACAACTGATCCCTTAATATTACTGGTTTGATATTAATTTTTAAGTATTGTGTACCGCATGGATTTATTTTTCCAATTTGAGAAAGCTTCCTTTGTGTTAATCAACAACTGAACTGTCTGTTTTCCAAACAACAAACGGTTGCCTGTCAAAGTGTAACGCGCTACACTATGTTTTGACTGACTGAGACCTGGTTGCCCATTAAGTCGTGAGCTTAGCGAAGCCTAAAGTTTAAATTGCATTTTTGTTTAATTATACACTGTGGAATTAAGGTTTGGCACACCACACACGCCTAATCATATCTACCTGTTCGTTACTTTGTGTGTGAACGATTGGTGAGTAAGTTGACGATCCTCTAATCTTAGACTGGCGACCCATCCACAACCGTGCTCATTTTGGTGTGAACCTAAAGTGTAGGTTGTGAATAAAAAGAAGAGGACAAGAAAGGAAACCCAAAATGAATAAAACTTACTTTTGTTGTTTTTGTTAGGACTGGCCCAAAATCTACCTTTAATTTTCGCCGTTCTCACTAGAAATATGTGTTGTCAAATCACTGGCTCAGCGAGATGAATAGTAAAGAACTTAGACGCCTGTACGCGACTATAAGTTTCGAAATGACAGTTTAGATTGTCTCATAGAAAATCATAGAGTGCTGATCATCAGGCGACTTCAAAATGCATACAGTCCCTTGTGAGTAGTGATAAGAATGGTCAACTCGTTCCCAACAAGCCAGTTTCAATCATGGCTGTCAAGAGCAAAGTTACGCTTTGAGTTAAATGTTGCGCACTGTTTACCAGTAACACTGCTTATGATAGCCCTTTAATTCAAAGATTTATGCACGTTTTTCTCTTGAAGAAGGAAAGCCTAAAAGCATCGATCCAATGGATATTATTTAATGATAGTTATAACGTTTTTGACGTCAGTACTGTCTCACTTATTGAGCAATGGTGTGTGATATCGTTATTCACTTCTGTCCGTCGTGCATTATTCGATGATGACGGTTGTTTGGTTAACATTACTAAATTGACAGTGATTCATCAGACTCCCTATTAGTGCAGATCAGCCACATGTGATTGTTAAATGAAATATTTCATGTTCCTTGAGGTGCCCATGGCACAGATGTTCTTTGATCTCTGTAATCCTTGAATTTTGAATTTAATCTGCCTTGAGGGCTTTGTGTTATTTATTTATGAGAACCACACTACAGTGGTTTTCCGTTTTTGTCAGATCATCTGAGTAAACACATTTTTGCAGCTAACACTTTATCTCCCATTTTCTTATATTTTAATAAATGAGTATTCAATTTTGTTTTGGGAGTAGTTGGATTCAGTTAAGTGACTGACGCCGTTAATAGTGGAAGTATCCCACTCTCATGCTCCCAAACATTGTTCTTTTGAGTTGCACGTGGGTGGGCCATGTGGTGAAAGCCGTTGGTGATGACATCTGTTCATAGACATCTATTGGTGTGGGCTAGCTTGACTGGATTATTCGAACGTGTGTTGCGATCCACGTATGTGTTTGATTACAGATAACGGTGAGTCTGCGGACTCAGCTGTCGCACAAACAGAGGGTGGATAAAATACCAAAGTTATTTAAATTTAAAACAAAACTGTGCGACGGCAATTTCCATTGGTTTGTAAGGGCATTACCGCAATTTCTCTTGTAAAACCTGTTTGGTAAGCTCACCGTTACAATTCAGTAGGAGGAGTTGGACTGGTAGAAAAAAATGGAAAGTTCATCATTCTTGGAATGTTTAAAAATTTGCCTTCCTACGTTATCATAGTTAAACACGGTAAAATACCGGTATTGGACAATTCAGCTTCTTACGAAATGTGATCAGTAATAGTCCTAATGCTATGTCATTTGACAAACTGTGGGAGGAGGTGGGCATTTTCTCAATTGATGGTATCGATCTGTTTGGGTAAGTACAGGTTGCTCACAGGACGAAACGTTTTGTGAGAATAGAGTGACATATTTTTTAACGGAAATTCAACAAAAGCGATAAAACATCAATTACGATTGTGAAAAGTTTTGATTAAAAATAACAGTAACATAAACAATTCGGTTGATTTTCATCGGTGTGAGTTCGGAAGCGTTTAGAAAGAATCTTCCTTTTTGATAAAGATAGCCTTCGTTTTGTTGTGTTCTCCATTAGACTTTCTTTTAGCGACGATAGTGAAAACACAAAATACCATTACCAAAGTTCAAGTACATGAAATTAATGAGCTTATGTGATCAGTTCCGCCATCCTTTTTAATGTAGCTAACATTGATATTTGGATTAGCTTGTAAATTTATAAATCTGAAGTCTTAAGGGATTATGGGAGGTTCAAGATTCTTAGTGCCATTTTGACGTACCACACTGATATATTTTCACATAAGTAAACTTGTCTGTTGTTCGGTAGGGTAACAAGGTGTTGATCTGGTTTCACTCATTCTTAGTACCGTCATGCAGAATATGTAATTTGAGAAAAGTGTAGCAGTTAAATACTCAGATACAGATTGAACAGCGGATATCAACTGGTGTATCCGTTGAGTATGAGTTTATCCACATATATGACGGTAGTTAAGGAAAGACTTAAATCTGTAAAGTCGCTTCACACATCCATTCTATCACCGCGCTTCATTAGAGCCATAGACCTTAGGATTGAGTTGGCGCATCGCAGCACACTGCTAGGAATAAAGGTTTTCTATTATGACAGAGTTATTATAGTTACAAACAAACGTGTTGCCTCCAGCGCATACTTGTTTACAAACGCGGTTGTTTATTTTTCAAACTCGTTTACCAGTTCTTGATTTTTTAATGTGGTGGATTTATGGACAGAGACAGCCATTACCGAAAGTTTTAAACCGTCTGTCGAATACGTGGAATAGTCTGGCAACGACTACTTAAGTATCCCGGAATATAAACAACTTTTTACGTATGATTTGTTTTCAGGATATCCGGATAAAAACTGCATATCCACAAAATTAGTTATCGTTTACTCAACTATACAGAAGCTTCCAAAATGCTGAAAATAAAAATCGTTATGCACAGTTTCCGACTTCCGGATGCTACGACTATCACTGTCTAGTCAAGCTTGATTTGGGTGGACATAATGAAAGGTGTTTAGGCCGTCGGTCGTGTAACCGACGAGTCTTGATTACTATTGATTCCGATATGAACGTCAGAGTTGTCATCACATAAAATGCATGAATTCCTGAAATGCTAAAATTACTGCATCATACCGTGGATAATGCAAACTGATTGTTCAAAAGACAGTAAGCAACTTTTCATCAGACGAAAATAACCACACAGATTGTCCAGTTAGTTTCAAGTAAGAAGAAACAGGTGAACTTGATGAGCCAACTGATTTTAGGCGTCCAACTAAAACGCTAAACCGGTTTAATTTTAATTATGGTGGAGCGGCTGCTGTTCCGCTGATGATTCTGCTCAAAGAAGTCTGGTCGGTGATGTGGCTGTGTGTTTGACGATGGCGGTCACGGAAGCTGTATGTTTAGCACGCTGCTGGGTTGGAGTTGCAGAACTGGGTATGTAGAGTCATACTAAGCAAATCGACTACAGGTTGTTTGTGTAATTAGACCGGTTTTGACTGACAAGATAAGACACTGTAAGCAGCAAAAGAAATAACTTTGTTATTTTTCAGTAGGTTGGAGTCAGTTGGAGATATGGTCAATTTGATATCTCTCGTTTTGTTATTTTTGATAACACGTCATGCAGGTTGACGTCTCAATTTGTTTCTGAACTCCGCATGGCTTAGTGGCAAAAGCCACAGACTTTAAGTCATAGTTGACGTACTTTACCAAGCAGATTGACATAGCGAAATACCTCTGTATGGATAACAACTCCCGGCATAAAAACCAAAAACGATCTAACTGTTGAATCGGTCACACCCGGGTAACATACTCCTGGTTGAAGTCACGAAACTATGAGACTCGTGGCATCCACAGCTGGGATCTAACGATATGCGACACACAGAGTAAATTGACTGCCATAGCCTCCGTGACAAAACACGTCAAATTGGTTCAGCTTCACGTGGAGAAAATTTTCGTTTTGAAGCTTGCACCTAATCCACTTTTAAATACACAATTTATTTTCTGTCGTAACAGTACACTGTATAACACTTGCGAATGTACTGACTTGATGGGAATTGACTGAAAATCCTTTGTTCTCCAATAGCCAAGTTTCGTTTTAAAAATCACAAATTTCTAGTTAATACATTTAGACAATCGAACTTAGTCAATTAAAACTGATAATACACGCACTATCTTCAGGCTTCGGGTAATTTTGTGAGTATTGCTGAGTATACCTATACACAGGAGCTAGGCCACCTAAACTAATCATTCGGTATAGACCTGTGGAACCTGCTGTTTACCGTAAAGTGATTTCTGCATAAATTCAAATAGGGCCGGATGGACACTCATTGATAAACTTTAATATGTTCTCAATTTTCCCTCAATTGGCCTCATATGTTGAATTTTGACTTGGTTTCCCATTGCTTGACGCTGTACTTATAGCGTTCAGACTGAAGTCAATTTGAAATGGATGGAAGATTCGTATCTGTTGGTTTTCTAAAAATGTTATTACCAACGGAACGGTTTTACCGTTCCGATTTTCAGTTTGCTTTTTTCTCTTTAACGGTGACGTAGTGATAGTAAATATTCTGTTTATTTAAAGTTGACTTTCACACGATAATTGCACGTATCTATGGAACGCTAAGTTCACTTCTGAGTGGATGTGTGGAGAATGTCAATAAAGACTTGGATGACCAGACATTGCACATAAAATCACGCGTCTCTGCGATATCTTAGAGGCAACTTTGTGATAGGCAGTTGTATTATGCCCAACTAACCTGGCTCGTTGCAGATAAGAATTGCACAGGATTATTAAACATTTGTTTGTTCCTAGTGGACTGATGGCAAAAGTTACCGAAGATATCGGTGACTTAACTATTCACCAAGTCTATCATGTTCACGGAGGAAGGATAACCTGTTGGACTTTAGTGCCTGATAACCACTTTTCGGCATGTGCATCACAAGCAAATTTGTGTTCCATGGACGCATGCCTCACTTCATCTTAAACCTATCACTTAACGTCCCGGTGACAGAAAGACATTCAATTTCATTGTTGACTGTTAAGGAGATATGCTACCGAGATTCTTCATCATCTATAGGTGAAGATTCAACAGATTAGCTAAATGTGTACGTCACAAAATGTGGTCGGGTTTATCTGAAACTGGACGTTTGAGTTTCGCATCTTGTTTTACTAGAAGTTTATGTCTGTCTGCTCGAAAAATGGTGATGTGAATTTACTTGATTTACGAACTGGCGTATTTCCTACAACACAAGACGGGTGCCGGAGAACTGCATCCCCATAGGATGATCTTTTTTATCAGGATCATTTATGAAACTTTTTCACACATCCTCATTAAAAACTATTCACCGTTTTGCTGTAAAATGAGCCGGGCGAATTAGACAGGAAAGGTGGACACAACGACATA
This sequence comes from Paragonimus westermani, assembly GCA_008508345.1. NCBI lineage: Eukaryota > Metazoa > Platyhelminthes > Trematoda > Plagiorchiida > Troglotrematidae > Paragonimus > Paragonimus westermani. The sequence goes on along the minus strand of QNGE01003478.1, from coordinate 31,551 downwards.
TCGTATGCAAACTATCTCAAAAATCGCCTATACAGTTTTGTTGCGGGAAGTACATACACAAAGTTGTCGATAGAATTGTACATGACGTTGGTTACCACAGTTGTACAACTTGCGTTATCCTTTTGCGAGAACGATGTTTGTGATCAACCGGAAATCGATTGGGCGTTTGCCAACATCTGATAAGCGGTCACACTGAGAGCTGAAAATTTGCAGCTCCGTACACTGTATGAAATCCACATGTTGGACTAATGCAGTTGTCCATAATGACTAAATTCACTCCAGTTGTTTCGCTAATGAGTTTGAACAATCTGATCCGAAAGAAACAGACCTCATTCCCCTAACAATTTCTATCCCAACCCTGTGACCTTGATATTATTATTGATTAGCCTTCTGATTAGTTATATTTTGTAACTCCATGTCATTGTACAGTAGTATTCTTCTTGACAATTTCAGATGTTTACGAATTGTTTCAATATTTTTGTACAATCACTATTAACGATTCACTAAAAGTGTAACCTTCCTCCTTCTCAAAGTCTTCCCATAACTATTATTATATCGACATTAGGCAACATTTCGTTTATGTTATCTGCTCTGAGTAAAGCATTTATAAGCGGATAAGCATGCCCACTACAGACGCTGTTATGGAACTGTTCGAAACCTATAAAGTTGTTTCATTTCTTGTTATTTTAACTGGAAGGTATGAGCTGTAAATCAAAACTAAAGAGTATTTCGTGAATTTTCAAAGAAGAGTATAGTTTGACAGCCATTTCTCGCTGTCCCCTTGTTTGATGGCGATATGTTCCAAGAATATTGTCTAATGGGTCACTTCAGTTACAGAAGGAAATCAAAATTTCAATGAATTGCGATCAATTTTCATAGGACGCACACAAACAATGCAAAATTAAAACCAAACTCTGAAATGTGAAGTATTTTTGGGATACCGAAAAGATTGGCATAACTGTTTGGTATACACTTCTGACTCCTTTCTGAGGATTGTGTGTCTAACCTTTCGCTTTGTTGCAAACAACTTCAGTTTGTAGTGCTGATTGATCAACAGTTGGCATGTTTTTTTCTAAAAAAAAAGTTTGCTGGCCACATGATACGGTTCCCATTTGTACGATTTAGCCGGGTTGACGGTTGCCTGTTGGTCCATCTTGAACGAAGTCCTTAGGAAAAAAGTGAGAGACAGAAAGCAACAGTAAGTTCAGGCTTTACAGATGATAGATCGATAATGGATTAGCTCGGTAGGTTTATACGAGTTCACTGAAAAGTTGGAGAGCGTTTCATCATAAGAACCATCTGGTCGTCAAAGTCAGCATCACTCGGCGTCTGCTACAGTGGATGTCAGCAGACAAGACACGTCACACACGACTTACTATTGTTCACATTTTTGATGAACTTCCGTCATGGTTCTCAAGTGACGTTCGCTCAAAATCACACGATGCCTGAAGGTTGAATGGTTAGGGACAGTTTACTGACAGTGTAAAAGTTGGGTGGGAATATGTGAAACAATTCAAATCGCTCATGTCATATGACAGAGCCGCTTCAATTAACGTTTTGATTATTGGCAATTCTGTTACCTCACCGTGAACTACGGAGGTCACCCACCTGTTGACTGACAGAGTTATTCGTTTATCAGCATTGGTGGGTGGTAAGATACTGCTTATTCATCAGTATACGGCCTTACATAGCTGATCTCGGATTGACTGATATTCCACCCTGGATATAACATATATACCAAAAGATGTTTGATAAAACAATGTAAACTGTAGTAAACTTGCTTAGGTCATATTTTAAAAAACACTTCTGGTGATTCCATGTTCAACAGCTCTTCAGTTGTTATACTGCTGAATCTGCCAACCGGAAATAATTGGCACCTTTTTAAACGTTAAATACCGCCGGCGTCAGATCATTTCTAATGCATCTTCTACAAGGCTTACCACTGATATAAAGGGTTGATTTTGCACGAGGGTAGGTGAAGTTTAATTCTGATACAGAAGATGCAGTAACCCACGTTGAGGGAAAAAGTGGACATCTAAGAAAGAAGACATCAGTTTGAATTACGATTCGAACTTTCTGTATGGTTCACTCGTCGATTCTTTTTCCTGTAAACGGACTGACTGTTGCACTTCTCATTAGTAACCCATTAGTTTGTAGTCTCCATCTCAATGAACCATGGGACTATTGGACAGTTTTTAACGTTGAATAATATCACTTGTTGGCCTAAACTCGCTCTTTTGAAAGTTACTCTAGAATTTAATAAATTACAGTAAATACATGACGTTAGATATACTTACTCCACCTGCATTAAAGTATTGCATTATTGATCAACTGAATACTCGGACACAGAATTTAGTTGTCACAAGACAGTATAACACCTGGTGCAGTTAGAAGAGTGTGCACGAAATTGTCCCGGCGTTACTTTTGGTCACTCTTCCAAGAACAACTGAGGAAGACACCGAAACTTGTGCAGTAAATCAACAAGGTTGGTAATTATGGTCTCAGAATATTAATGTTTTGCGAATGCGTGGAAAATTGCGCTTAAATTAACAATCCTTCTTGCCGAACTTCGACGAAAATCCTATTCTTATCGATTTTGGAGATAGACGAACTTGGCGGTTAACCATTTTATGGTAGGTGCTCACTACTGAATTTGACAACACCAGAGTGCAAATAAAATATACCAGACGTCTGAATAAGCATAAGATTCACTGGGGAATACTCATACAATATTGCTAAACCCAATGGACTGCAGGGCAGTCAGCGTAGTAGAGCATAGGTAGTACACTGCTGTCGAACATACATCAGATGAAAGTGTTTTAAGTGTGCGGTTTCGCAATATTAACACAGCGGAACAATGGCTTCACAATAATTAAGAAGATCTAAGGGTTACCACAGTTAGTCAATCGCAAAGATGAATGTGTACGCGCTGAAGCCAATGTAAACCACGACGTTCTGTTAATTGAAACAGTGTTATCCCCAGGATTCTGAGCTGAGTCTGACTTCCACAGATGACAAATTCTAATACTGACATAATGAAACTTTCAATAGGATGTGCTTCTGTGCTTATTTACAGTAGTAATGCCTGAGCTCCCCAGTTTACAGCCAATTCTTGAGGATTTTTGTAAGTGCGAAGAATATATCGTGTGATATTCAGGAGCTTTCAGCAGACTTTTGAAAATTAATATACAACTAAGGTTTTCACAGGGCAATATAAAAATCGAACACAAATGATGAGGTGAAGCGGAGAGACGAACAGTTTTTCATCGTGATTTAAACTCTTCATGAATACGGTTGTAGCTTTCTGTGCTGATACGCACAGCTCGAATGTTTGTTACTGTATGCATACAAGTTTTACATGTAAAATTTCCTAAGATATTTATATTAAATGCTCTTGAAATGAAATGCTCCTCAGTTAGATGGCCCACTTTCCCGCGCAAGTTCAACGGGCGACTCCCCAGTGAATGGTGAAATGAAGGCATCACACCTATCCCAACAGAATCTAGCAGCTCTACAGACCCACTGTGAATTATTCCAAGCTGTTAGGAGTTTCTGGAAAGGTTCTCTTCTCAGAATTATCAGACGGTATGGATATTGATTACAAAGAACAGTTTAACCGGCTATGCCGTTTCTGGATCTTGTCAGCCACAATGATATAAAATCAATGAAATCAGAATAGAGGTCCCGGTGTCATCAAGCAATCTCAATTTTTTAGAAAAGCAGCACCCTATTTATAGAGGAGCAGCGTTGTTTACTGTTGGTATCAGGCGAAAAGCTTCTTATGTTCTAATTGATCCGTTCGTTGCTAAGTTCCACGACCGTTTGTCGAGTAACTTGGTTAATCTGCTGTGATACGCGTTCAGACAACTTGTTTTAATCACCTCTCCTTACGATCAAATTCGGTCTAGCCATTGGTCACCTTTTTTCACTGGTTCGCGCCGACCGACCGCAATATCGCCTACAGCAACTTGTGCTTGAGTTCTGATTGGTTGAACTTCCACCAGACGGGAAACTGTTGCATTCCAGTTGCACCAGAATTCCATCACGAGCCTTTTTTGTTTAAAAGTTAGAGTGCGTATCACCATGTACTCCCTTAACTTAGTGGTGTACAAGGAGAATCTAGTTGTCCCATTGTGCTCAAGTATCTTTTTTAATTTTGATGTAGAGTGGTGCTGGCCTATGCTTTCTAAACTTATACGGTCGGATTTCTAACGTTTTAATTAAAGCGGTATAAACTTCTGTAAGGTTATGAGACATTTTTGTAAACTTTAGATAGGCCAGCATTAATTGTAACGCGGTATCAGTACGTCTGGACGGGGATAACAAAAGGGTGAACAAAATTCACTCAGATGCATCTTATTTTTTGCATTCAAGTTTGTGCAATTCTAAACCAGTTCGTTTATCAGTTTCGTGTGCCATAGTGTAACGTTTCAATTGTACACTATTCTGCTTGCTTTGGCACGACAGCACGAGAATAATTAACAATGTAACCTCTTATCTTTTTTGGGAGGGGATAGGAGAATTTAAGTAGGGGAAGTGTTAGTTCTGCGTGAAATTCATCCACATTGTAAGACTGAAAGGGTTCAACTTGAAGAACTAAAGAGACGGCTCGACTTGGCTTTGCACGTTTATGAGACTAATTTAGTAAGCAGGTTTGTGCGTACTTCTTGTTTGGAAAACCGTGTTTGAAAAAAACACTACAGGCACGTGAAAACTTGTGAATAAAATCAGTGAAGGTTTTTTAGCGTGAACTTGAGATGCTTCGGTTCAATTTGACTTTTCACGTTGTTTTTAATTGTTTATTAATATTGTCGATAGCATTTTAGTGAAAGCGCACCAACTTATAGAGCAAGGAAAGATAAATTTCTGTCCTAGTTTATTTGCGATGTCTGGCTCAGAAGAAAAATAACTAATGATTTACTTTGTACGAGTTTCTCACACAAGCTTGAAGAATGCCTTGACTGAGGATTTTTACTCAAGTTCTTTCTCAACATGGTGTAAAAGTACACCCTGATTTTGAAAACACTGGTCCCTACCTGTTATCATACATCGACTGAGATGACCTTAAAGGGACTTATTTTTGAGACTAGATAAAAAAGACATGGGATTCTTGATGTGACATGAATTTCCACTTATTTACTTACCACCCAAATTGAAACACTCAATCGACGTTTTCTGACAGGGTCTTCCTCAACAGTAAGAAAGTTATGCAATGTGAAACACCTAAATGCTTCACTTAACGGAGGTATTGATTAGCAATCCACTTAGATGGTGACCACTTCACAAAAGCTGACTGACAATACTTACAATCAGTCCAACAATTCTCAATTAATTCTATGTGCATCTCGAATTACAGGTGGGTGTTTGATATGAACTCAGTCTTAGTCTTCAGAAGAATTCCTTTCCATTGTGAAGTTTCAATTTATGTTGTATAAGAGTACAGACATTACTTTCTGTAGCTGTTGCACCTCCATCCCTCATAGGCTGAAATAGATCAGTTTGCAGTTGGAAACAAGCACATTTGTTTGAGAATGTCAAGGAAGCTCTATACCTGTATGTCTACTTGAATGTTTCCAGACAAACAGAAAGTCTAACTTAATTTGATCACCTCAAAGCACTGTGAAGTTTTCCGAATGTTCGAACATAACTCACAAAACAGAAAAAGTTTGAGCGTACCTACTTTAGTGCTCTTATTTGATAAGCGGTTATGGGTTTTAAGAACATTTTAAACTGAATGTGATAACACTGTGAAAAATCTGGACTCCGATGGGATTTGAATCAGCAACAGAAATTCCCGTATTTCTCAAGTACACAGTCTACCAGCTGACCGAAATGGGCACACCGGGATCACGCAATGAAATCGGCTACCCGCCTGCTCCCTCCGTTTCATACAATCCGTCCAGCGTTACGAGTGACTTTGAGGTCCTATGGAATTTCTCAGGCATTTCACGTCTCGATCCAGCACAGTCGCCTTTGTGTGTTGGAACCGTATTATTACTAACTATTGCTTGAGAATTCATGCTGACGGTGCTGATCTCCTTGTCCAACCGGTGGATTACACGAGGCTATGGGAAAATTGGATGGCTGAACTTAAGTGTGATAACTCTTCGTCCCACTCATGGCTTCATAGCTGAGGCGGTAGAGTGCCTGTCGTGCTTAGGCATATCGTTTCTGTCACTAATTTGAACCCTGTCGAAGCCCAGGCTCTCAACAATTGAGCTTCTTCCATAGTAGATTATTTGTCAAGACTACTTACTGCTAACATTTTAATTAATACTCCTATTCAAGTCTGTTGACTTGGCTCTGGTCGATAAGTGGCATTTTGTTCTACCAAATGTTACTTCTTGAAACAAACATGCCTTTCGTTCCTAACGGAGGACGATAAGATGTAATTCGGAATGCAATCTGACGTTAACGCAACAGACACCAGATCATGTTTTAGCAAGCACCTTCTTCATTCCTGTGAGAAATGTTATCCAGCAAACTCATAGGGGTAGGTCAACAAAATCTGGTAATTCAGTGTACTTGTGGTAACGTTCATTGTCAATCTTAGTAAATGAAACTTTCGTAAGAAACTTTGGACTACTATCGAATTCGCCACTGGGATCTCAATTGAAAATGTCCGGAATTCGCACTAGCCTTTAATCGGCCTTTGCACATAGAGTCGGTGATATCGCTTGCCTAATTAATCAACAATGCCATGAAAGAATAATTAAAGCAACAGTGGTTTTTGAAGAGAACACTGATTACGGCCTCCATGTTTACTTGTAATCGAACTGTTCGAATATGAATTTGTACGGACTTAGCTTGAAATATGACAGGATCTGGCAAGTAAATATCTTACTGTAGTCACTGTTAAATATCAGACATATATGCCTGTATCCATGCGTAACATTTCCTGAATTGCAAGTGACCGCTAATGAAGTGGATTACTAGCAGGCTTATCTGATGTTGATGTGTCATACGTTCAAAGTAAACTGTAGTCCATGGTAAATATCAGTTTTGAGATGCTGCAACCTGTCAATATTTAAAGGGTAAAGTCTGAAAACGACGAAGCTTACGGTGGTGGCTTTCATTTCATTCTGCCCCAACTGTCATCAATGGCCTAAAGGCCTCTTTGGCTACTTCTGGTTACTTGCAATACAAAAGAATGAAAAACCAGAGTTTGTAAAAAAAATGTTCCAGAAGAAATTAGTTTGAATCAACAAACCTGAAGATATCAGAGGTTATTTTTTATATGCTTAGATAATGGCTCATAGTTGATCATAGCTTTTGCGTCCCCGTGAATTTCTCAGTTGGTCGTTTTGAAACGAAGCATTACGCACAGGTTTTTCAGTCGTTAGTGTTGGAGAAAATGATGTTCAAATTAGGTGCCACTGCAGGTCCAAAGTTGAAAGGTCTGTACTAATTTGCTAACGGCTTGCAAGCCAGTAGGCTAGTTGTAGGTGGACTTATGGAGGTACCGAACGCCCCGTATTTATAATTAATTTTACTGTACTCATTTACTACTGCCTCCTCTAAAACTTAACGTTACATAGTAGGAGAGTGAGCAGATCCTCTCTTCAGAAGCCTTGTGGTTATTCTCACTGTTTGTATTTTGTGTACATGGTTGCCCACCCGTATCTTGCATAGTTGCCAGATGGATGATACATCAAGGATTGCAAGATAGGGCAAGCAATTAGTTGACACTAATGACGTATAGTCCAGCCATTCACATCCTAACATTTCAAATGTTTGTTCGGGCAAATCCGTTTGCCCATGAACATCGATCACTCAACTTGAACATCGCCTACACTCTTTAATTTACACTTAAAACTGAACGGAATAATGGAAGACTACCTTTATCATGACAGTCTAACATTCTCAACTTTTAGCGATCATGATTCAAAACATTGTAAAGAAACGTGTTTGAAGGTGGGATATTGGCTGGAACGTCCGTAGACAATTGATTTCCCTTTTGGCCTCAGCAGATAACGTGAAAAAACATGAACTATCGTAATCTCATAATTATGCATCCTTACCTCACTACTGTATCCCATGCTGATGGCAACGTACACTTGATTGTCATACCAAACACTCAGCAGATTGCACACTTTCCTTGTCGACTTCAAAACGTAGGTTATTTTTACAGTTTTGAAGAATAGGGAAGCTGAAAGTCACACACAAGAATTTCATAGAACAGAGTATGCTGTCAAACAAAACTTGCACCTCATACCAATAGTTAGACGAGGATGTCTAGTTATAAAACTAATCCGTCGCATTCACTTTCTTTCCCAGATTATAGCTACTATCTGTTATCGTTTGCAAGATGCACAGACAATCCTGTGCTACTTTGCTGGTGAAGATGATGAACAGAACTGACAGAATAAACAACATTGAGAGAAGCACTTTGGTTAGAAAAATGTTTTAAGTTTGTTCTCTACGGAACCTAGCAGATAAAAACGTATGAGACTGGAGTACCCAAGGTGTGTTCGAATGTTTGATCTTTCAACCTGACATCAAGACAACACCAGAAGTATGATTCGATTCTCGGCATAAAGTTCAGCGACTGCTTGTCGATGTGTCTTCTGTGTAACTCTGATGAAGAGGCTAGAATAAACTATTATAAGCTCTTTAAAAATAATGATTGATGGTTTGTGACAAAACCTAGTTAGATTACTGATAAGTAGTCCGGGATTTGATTTCTTTTCAAATTGACCATCACTCATATTTGATCGCAGCTTTCGCATCCCTGGCTACTCATCAGTAATGTAAAATATCGTCTTGCAGGTTTAATGAGATCAGTGATTTTGACCTGTCTTGGAAGTCCTAATCGCGTGGTTATCGATTGGAGTTAACAGGACAGTTACTATGTCTCCTCTCGACACGATCGGGCATCCTGATCATTGCTCACAAGCGAGAGTAGTTGAGCGTTCACATTTGATAATTCGGTCGTGCCTAATGTGAGGTCAATGGCGCAGTGGTTAACACGGTTGCCTCATGATTCGAATGTCCGGAGTTCAAATCCCGGCCGTGGCAAGGATATGCACTACTGACGAGCTCTAATGAGAGCGAAACTCGAGTCTAGTGCTTCTTTTCGAAAGAGGCTGGCTGGAAAGTCTATCTGAATGCGAACGCTGCGATCAAATGTGAGTGATGGTCAACTTGAAAATAAACCAAATCCCCGACTACTCATCAGTAATCTAAAATATCGCCTTGCAGGTTTAATGAGTTCTGTGATCTCGACCTGTCTCGGAAGTCCTAATCGCGGGGTTATCGATTGGAGTTAACAGGCAGTAACTGTGTCTCCTCTCGAGACGATCGGGCAACCTGATCATTGCTCACAAGCGAGAGTGGTTGAGCGTTCAGATTTGATGATTCGGTCGTGCCTAATGTGAGGTCAATGGCGCAGTGGTTAACACGGTTGCCTCATGATTCGAATGTCCGGAGTTCAAATCCCGGCCGTGGCAAGGATATGCACTACTGACGAGCTCTAATGAGAGCGAAACTCCAGTCTGGTGCTTCTTTTCGAAAGAGGCTGGCTGGATAGTCTATCTGAATGCGAACGCTGCGATCAAATGTGAGTGATGGTCAGGTTGAAGAAAAAACTAGTTAACTAAGACCACAAAGCCTTTACGATTGCGGGTGTTTTCGATTCTCAGTAGTGACTTACCTAGCCAGTATTGATACTTCGATGTAATGCAATTACTCTCCTGAAAAGACCTTATTTGATACTTCTCACAACCCAAGTGTTGTTTGCTATTTTTGTGTGAGTTTCGATTCGAAAACTGTCACTTACTTTGGTTGAAACGGAGCAGTATTAATGCAGGTGCCGTTTTAATTTCTGGGTTTAAAACGATGGACTTACTAAGGCGTAAATCGGGAAGTGAGCATGTATTACACCTGTAACGACGATACCTTACAGGCGTCGTATGGAGTGTAATTTTACGTCGGTTTTTGCGTGATTTTTTCAGATTCAATTGAAATTACTCATATAACATCTTGTGGTTTCGGATTAATTTAGATTGACTTCGAACAAATCGTGTGGAAACCAGCGTTGTCACAAAACTGGTTTCTTTTTCTACCAAACATCTTCAAATATAAACGCTGCAGAACAGTGTACTATAAGTTTATCTCAATACTAAATGGCTAATTTTTCAATTCGCAGTACTGAACGACAGGTTGAAATCATTGTTCCCTCTTGCAGTATGCTTTTGTTATAGGACTCTTTTTTAATAGTTAACTGCCATGTACAAAATGGCTAGTTGTTTGTTTCCAAGTTGTAGTCATCTTGACGTAGGAGGTGTGGTTTGGGACATGGATGCTATCTGGTTAGGACTTGTTTGTTCTCTCCTTGGCTGTTCGAAGATCAAACAAAGGTGTGATTCGACGAGTTATTGCCGTTTGAAGCTTGCACTCTTTTAAGTTACAAAGGGTAGACGAAGGGGTTAATATGACGAAACATGATAAAGCTGTTTGTCCCCCTCTAATTTAAAACGCTGACTATAACAAAACTAGATGCGACGGTTCTCGAAGGGAAGTTGTGCGGCAAGGGTCTGCACAGACTTTGCAAATCTTATACAGTCCACGTCGGATATGATAAACCAGTGCTCGAGGCCTTTAATCCTTTTAAAATGTTTAACCAATCTTAATTCGAAAGAGAAAACCAAACTGGGATTTCAGCATTGTTGGATTCCATCGAAAACCCCTACTTTTTTCTCGGGAGGTAGAGCAGTTCATTCAGAATTCAGGAAGGAATGAAAATGTGTCAGAATTTTAGTGATCGGCCAGTTACTTACGTTCTATGGGTAGTATTAGGCGAACCATAATCTATTTGTTTCGTGGTTAAAAGGAACAGTGAGACACGCAATTGTACTGAAATTACTTTGCTACTGAACACACTGCTGTCATCAGGGATGATTGTGTGATTAAGATTAGTAAGAAATAAGGGTTTCAGTGATCATCGTTTTGAGGTTCAAATGGCAGAGATAGGACTTCATTGAAAGCCTTTGCTTTATGGGTGTGAATCCTCGTACTAAAACGTTTAGGCCTTCGTTTTATCCCTAAATTCATTGTCTCAGAGGTGATGCGTTTTCAGCGAGTGAAGTTAGTATAACTTGTAAGAGAGTTATTTGGTTCAGATGAGGTACTGTTGTCAGGGATGATGGTGAATGTTTTACCACGAAATTAGAACTTTTAGTTGTGGTGAAAATTTCCGACCTCGATGAATCTGTGGAACAGTGTTTAATACAACTGAAAATAAACGGTTGATATTAAGCGAATCTCCGATTTCTCATCAGTGCTTTTATAATCGCTTAGCTGATTTAGTAAATTCGAAGCCTTAAACATGGCTTGAATATCGTAGTCACGATGTTATCAATTAGGGTTAACTGTCATTATCCGTCTCCTGTCGTGATAATTCAACAATCTGAACACTATTCACAAACGAAAAAAGATTAAACTGTCAGGTATGCCGAAACGACGTTACCTCTTGTGAAGTCTGTGGCTTAATGGTCAGCATGTCTTTTCCGTTGAAACGTGGTCAGTGCCGAATTCTGAGTTAGTAATAATATATTATACTGCCTCAACAAGTGTGAAGTTTGTGTCCAGTGTTTTTTGAAATGAGTCGGCATAAAAGCTAAGTCCCAGGCAACTCCATCGCCGATTTTTGCCCTACATTCAAGTCAAATTAGTGGGTTGGTTGTCGCACCTTATAACACGCCCACGATGAACGTTCGCGTAACGTTCACTTGATTTGGATGAGTAAGTCACACAGTTCCAAGTCCTCGAGATACATCACGTTTGGGCTGGGGATGATTTTCCGAGCACAGCAACAATCACCACGGATAATTTGGGTCGAATTAACTGAGTGGAGTTCAACAGATCTCAATTCCGTGCTTCCACATTGGGGAGAAGTCCTATTTGTCAAGCCATCGATCAATGGTGAGCACTAGTTACGGGCAAATGTAACTGGGCGTTCACATATGATAATTCAGTTCTGCTTAATATGAGGTCACTGGCGTTGAGGTCAACACGGTTGCCTCATGAAAGCTTGGAATCCTAATGCAGCTAGCAGAAAGGATTCTCACCACCGATAAACTCCAGAAGGACATAAACTGGGGGTTACTGCTTTAATCCAAATGCTGGTTACTGACAAGTGTGTAGGATTTTGTCAGGTGCGATCAGTTTTCCATCCAAATGTTTACTTGTTATGAAACTGCATTTGTGTAATCACGTTCAGTTACGTACACTCGCTAAGCGCGTCACTAGTCTAATGACCGCTTCACGCGAAATGGCATGCTTACGTTTAAGACAACACATGCTTACACTCTACGCCAACTGAATCAGGGTTTCGGAATTGATTTCGAAGGGACCTATGTAAATGCAAGTGATGTTCAGTTCATGAATCAAAATGATTAACTGACGGAAACTATACCGCTGGGCGTACCAGTGACCAGTAATATAGTGAGTTACCTGGTATATTTCCTGATATATTTCAAACAGGGGAGTTATGAATATGAAATTTGAAGGCTTATCGTGCAGCTTTTTGTCACATTGTTTCCCAGAGAATTAGAAAGTAAAGGCCTACGTCAGATGATGAATTAACCAGAAGGCGCGTTGCTCACAAACTTATTAAAATCATGTTAGCGTATTAAGCAATTCAAATGGATCGCATGGTAGTTTATTTTACCGAATTAACTAAGAGTCTCTGATCAGTTTGATCAGAGACTCTTGACTGTTGGTTCTTGAGGCATTCTAAGTTCCCTGTCTCAGTTCGTGCCAGATAAATAGTGTGCCAGATGTGGTTTCAGTGTTCTGTGCACACTCGTTCGAGTCACATATGTACAGGGCATTCTAGACATTTAGACGGCTTTCGTTTTCCAGGTCGGGCGAATAACTAGCTTTGGAGCAAGTAACTACAAAGGAATGTTGACAAAACGTTTAACACAAAAAGCTGGGGCCTAAGTTCAAATACTCTCACCAATAATTTCCATTCTGAAAACAAGTTTAGTTATAAGTTGTGGTGACGTATGAGAGATTTTGTTGTCACTCTAACAGCATATTTAGAAGAGCGAATTTTCAGGTTGGATACTTTATCTCTGTATAGACATGACAACAAATATCAAATTATTGAACACAAGCAACTGAGACTTCCTCCAATTGACTGTCAGACTTTTGTTTACAACGTGATATCACCACATCCAGTCAGTCACTTGTATTGTCATCTGTGAGGTATTATGTTGAATTATGGTGGACAGTGTTTTTGACGGCCACTGTTTTCACCGTGATACTCGTATAGTTCATATGAAGCGAAGGTGGCGACATTGAGAGGTTCAGGAAACTTAGGAGAACATCAGCTGTTGTGGGTCAAGTGGTTTGTCTAACCGAGAATCGGCGGTACCCGACTGACTAACAGCGATGTTAATTCAAATCCGTACAATTTACTTTAATTCTTGTGAGCAGAGGCCACAGGAATTTGAAGTGGCAAAAAGAAACTCGATTTTTAATGTTCACTATGGAAACAACACTCTACTGTGATCCGTTTCATTATAATCTAAACCTAATCACTTGGAAGTAAAACAAACTGGCATCACTTCAGTCAACAGCGAATGCTGTGATTCGCTAGACACCAGCCTTGAGAACACCTCTTATACCAATGTGGTTACGATTATTGATATATAACTTGTTAACAACTCACTAGTCTCACCTAGGACAGCGAACCCAAATCTTCCAGTTTTACACCAAGATACAGTGACCTCGAAATTTTTTGATTGGTTTTCGGGGAACAAGTCAGTATATTACAATTAAACAGGGTTGATAGCCACAGGAGCAGAACGCTTGTCTGTAGGTAAACACAACTGATTTTATACACAACTTCAAGGAGTTTGGGTTATGGATAACAATTATTATTGCTGAGTGCCGATGAAACTGTCTGGGCAGACAGAAAACACAATAACCTTGGGCGAGCCACCCGCAATTATTCTTTTGGTTTTGTCTAAGGGACCTCAAAATGGTAAGCACTTTTCACCGAATCAAACAGAACATACTGTCAAAAATAATTCAACAATCTCTGACCATTTGATTCCAAAAATTCTTGATTGAAATGGAACGTGTAATTTTTGTCGGTCAGAAGTTTTCGGTAATTTGCTTGAGATTGAGCGCGCGTTTCACTTGGAATGAAGCAGTTAAGCGACAAGCATTAAACAATGTTCATCATTGTTTGAACGCACATTGTCGTCGAGTTACATGAATAACGTTTTGTTTACTCTGATCACCAGAATATACCAGAAGTCTATCACATGTAACAGAATACATAGTTCTACAATTTGGAAAACCTAATTCTTGCCAGTGGTTTATTTTCATTTTTACATTTTTGTAGGTTCGAGAAGAGAGAGTAATTCAATTTATGCGGTTTGTCCGGCATCGCGTAGAAGCAGTACTTCAAAAACCAACGAGACAAACAATGGTTGCTTGAAAGATTCAACCAAAGGTCATAAAGGCCGTTGCCAGAATCTGAAGTGTAACGGTTGTTGGACTTTGTGTGGTTCCTTGTCCAGAAGTTGGGGCAAATACAGGCCCCATTCAATGAGGAAAACTCCAAACATCCATCCAAAAAACCCCCCACTTGTGTGTACAGGTGAACCGGAATTACAGCGGACTTTGTTGAATGATCAACACAATTTATGCGTTTTGAACAACCGACCTAAAAACTTCCGTCTGGGTGAATTTTTCACAAGAAAAATTGGATCGCCTACTTCGTATCAAACTCCAGATGCACTGCCTAACAATCCTAGGGTTGCTTTTGCAAAAGAATCTTCTACTTCAGTTGCCCTTCATGCGACTAATACCCAACACCTTGGTGATTCCGTTATTTCGAGCTCAGTTACCTCGTCCGTCGATCAGTCACATGATGTGATTGTGAGACATTCCATGTTGGACAATTCCACCCAGATGAATGTCCCAGTCACCATCTCAGGTACTGTAAACCTTTCGAGTGTAAATAGCAAAACCCCACAGACAGTCATTCATAGTTCCGAATTGACGACTATTGTTGCTGAGAATGAAAAGAACAAGCACAACGTCAGTTTTCCCTGTAATCATACAAGCTTAACGTCATCCATAGAATGCTGCGAAAAACGGTAAGTATTAATATAGTATTTCGATAAGTTTCGCATTGATTCCCGATTCCACATTCTAGTTAAATAGCTTGTATGGGATCATGCAGCGACCTGTACACAAGTATACTTTGAGCCTTTTAGTCTCTTGTTTGTGTACATTGGGGTGCACAGTCCAGGGATTAGTACTCCTCTGTTAAACACTGTGGATTATCTGTGTCGTTGAAACTAACTAATCGGTTTGCCTAATAGGACGAGGATTTGTTTCGGATGCATGCCATCCTTGATATAAGAAGACATCATACACGTCTGAAAGCAAATTTCAAAAGCACCCTCGTTTACGTTACTAGTAGCATTACACTAATGGTTTATCCTCAAACTTTGTAATGAGGTTGGACTGGAGAGATTTTTTGATGGAGAAGCGTGTAGCTGAAAAACAAGATGTTGCAAACGCACTTGTACTCGATCGGCGCTAGCCGATCAACAGCGACGGTCAGCTGCCACATAGAACCTTCATGCAGATGATGATTAAAACAAGTTGTTTGAAATCAGGTCGGGTTTAAACAGCCGAACTGCTTAAGTCGTAAAGGCGATCGAGCCAGTTAAAACGTACCAAACTTTTTGCCCAGCTGTAGTGGGCAGTGTAAATGCTGCTTTTCTCTAGAAAAATGACCGTTTTTTCTAATAAGTTGATAATGTTCAGTGACGCTCAGATCGCTGTTGTTCTGGTTTTCCAAGCATGACGTCTGTCTGCATGTTAAACTTCGCTACCATCTAGCCTTGAAAACGATTCCCATTAGATACTTCGGAAGTTTACTATTGTCAAACGTAACCTGTCAACTTCTGGATACCGACAACCTGTAAAAATGTGAGACTGTTGCAAGTGAGGGCATACAGCATCAGCGAGATGGCTTCATTATATTTCCATCCATTGCTACGCTTCAAGCTTTTACTAGATGGCCAGCTTAACCAAACAGTGAAAACACTCAGTTTACTGCAGTCGATTAGCCAACAACTTTTTAATGTCTACAATCTGAGTAAGACGAGAGCTGAAACTTTCAGCCTGAGTGGAAAACATGACTCATTGTTCTCAACCCACTAGTGACTGCTTTCATTTCACTTTGTCTATGCCATCTGTTGTCCGCCTCGCATTTTAATACGGTGACCTGCGGTTAGAAAAATGGTGCAGGGTGTGAATAACGAGGAAAAGACTTAAATGTACAAGCTGAGTTTTTCATAGTTTTTGGACAAACAATTAGATAGTGGATACTGCTCCACGAAGAGTACCATAAATATATCCTGAAACCAGCTTCGCATTCTTTTTCATTCCCATTGTTGTGTGAACACAAAAATCCGTGTTTGAGACATCTGTTATTCTCGACCCTAAGCTGTCACGGCTTGCAACAACAGTGTAAAACAACATCAGCTGCACTGTCATGAACACACTGTCTAAACGAGAGCAGATGTTTGTAATTCGAACGGGAACACCGCCCTGGATTCTGAAAAACAAATAAACTTCTATTTAAAAAGTGCAATACAAAACGTAGTGCACACATACCTGTTTACAGTGTGAAATAAGCTGCTCAATATATGTTGTAGTTTCCTGTACTACCCTGAACTTTGCGTCTGTTTGTTGGCCACACAATGCTTAAACACTCTGTTTGGATACGTCGAATTTGAGCACGTAGTCAACTAAACGAACACTATGCTAGTCCTCAGAGGATACTATTTCTCTTCTCCTTAAACGGGTCGTTTACCGAGACGTAAAGATCGACGACGGACAGTCTGTAAACCATTGAATTCGAAACTTTAGGCAGTCCTCACTTACAAACCTATGATGTGGTGAGTTATTATGGAAATCTAGATCGATTACTGTACGTCACTTAACTTGCCGTTACTAATGAGTTAAAATGAATTTAGGCAAGAGATTTTATAACTGAAAATCGGTCAGCTTACATTCACAGTTGATTTTTCGAATGTAACGCATCGTCAAATGGTCCAGCTGGTTGGACACTCGTCTGAACAAGTATAAGGGCCAATCTTGATTGGAATATAGACAATGGAAACAAACTGAAAGGGGACTGCCCATTTGAATGAAGCGGTCATGTGGTGTGCATTGAAAGGACCGCTGTCGGATGACACGGAACATCTCAAGGTCAAACTGACAATAAATGTTTGAGTCCACAAAGTCAGTCGGACCATTGTATCGTGAATGACCACTTTTTGTCTGTATAGGTAACCCAGAGCAACGTGCAACATAATTGAGTCAGACGGTTGGCCAAATTCCTTTGTCATTCCCATCTAGACAGAGTGGCAGTGGAAAGAGTTCTTTAGCCTACGCCCGTGAAAATGGAAAAGTCACAATCATGGTAAATGTGTATAAGTAGTGAAATATACAGCATTGTATTATACATGTAAAACAGTCAAGATGAGAGAGTGACAGCTGGATATCCAGATTGCGCAGCACATCTTGGCACGGATGAGAAAATTGGTGGCATAAGCACGGGCTGGTGCGCATATGGCCACAATCATCAGTTGCATCAGTGATTGTTCACCATCATCTAGAAATCCATCATCAGACGGATCACACACGTATTCACACACAACCGACCAGCTCAGTCTGTTACAATAGACCGGGACACCAACGTTTACTTTTGTTTTCAGAAAGACTCGTTTGTTAGTTTGACTATACAATGGTACCAGTAATAACGACCGTCTGAAGAACTGCACGGTAATGTCCGCTTTTGACTCCATTTTTACGTTTGGCAAATATCGCTCTGCTGATAGTGTTTAGATAGATTTTCTCGGCTCGTAATCCTGCAAATTCGCTTTTCAATTGATGTACCACGTTTAGACTGGAGAAAATTGCATTTCAAACCTACAAATGAGTTATCACTACATATCATATTTGTGAGATCTAGCTGAGCTAGTTGTGTTCATTAATGTTGCTGAACGCGGTTAATGTAACTAGTCCTTCTGGACGGCTTCTTTTCAGTTCTCTCTGCAAATGCATTCACCGGCTCAAACTGGTTGGTAATTTCCACATTTTACTCAAGATAATCGGAGTGATATGCTCACTCGTGTTGTCTTTCTGTGTTTCAGACTAGAACATTTGTATGACCGACTGCTTTCGCTGCAGAGTCCTATTTCCACACATTCGCCCGAGGTCCCCCATCAGATCTTGCTGGATAGTATATCTCCTCCCGATGACACAACATTTGCGTTTACTTCCCCAAATCCGTCGGAGAAACAAATAGGTGACTGTTCATCCACAGACCAGGCTGACGTTGAACGTCAAATACATCAGGTCTCCGAAAAAATCAGCCAACTGAAGTGTTATGTCGAGGTATCTGGTCGTAGTAACCATACCACTATTTACACATTATTTTTTTACTAACATACGAGCCAATTAGTTATTAAAATTCAAGAATAGCGAGAAAGTTTTTGATTTTAATTCCGTCGAACGGAAATCCCTCGAAAGTGCACTGCGATGTTCATTTTGTAGTTGGTTTCCTTGCACCGTCGAACAGATTTTAACAGCATCAAGTAGCCTGTTGTTGTAACTCTTTCTTTAGATTTGTTTAAATCCAACGTTTCGGATTGCTAAAAATTCTAGCTCACTAGTCCCGACGTGAAAAAATTGTGGGACTAAGCAAGGTCACTATTTGCTAAGGGCTGTCTTTGTTGGCCATAATTATAGGGAAGTAGATAATGCGACAACTAAAGAAGTTGCTTTCACAATTTCCTATAAATCCAAAGACCGCTGCCACATTTTCTAGTTAACAGGTATTCGGACTATTTTTTGACAATTACTCAACAAACGAGTTCAATTTCTTGATGCAACTAAGCTTAATAACTCGAACTGGTCCAAAACGGTCATCTACTACGTTGCTTGTGACTGCGGTTTACAACCGGTAACTTATTCATAGACCAAATGATGACTGAACTATTTCAACCTGTGAGCAAAGAAATTGTGAAACGTAAAATAGGAGACTTCAGTTGGTCTGTTTATTCATTAATGCGAATCACTACAAGTTCTTTTCTTTTTACTGATCTAAAACTGGAAGCATTAATCATGTGTTTTAAATAAGTTATCACGTTAACATCCAAATAGATTGTCAGGCGATCCTAGTTTTCAAACAAAAATCAGAGATTTTTTTTTTCGATCGCCTGCAGTCATTTTCTCACACAACACATTCTCGTTAGGACAAATTCCATCAGACAACGAAATGCGCTGAGCAAACTGTTCTACACCCACAAATAATGTCATTAACAGTGACCAGACACTAATTATTCGCTTTGCTGACTCCTACTATTCTCAATATTCAATGTTAACAGCTCAATATTTTTCAGATATATACTATGTACTTAGTATTTCCGGACTAAAAGAATCTTTTAATTTGGCTGTAGTGCAACATTTCCCGCGTTTAATATGAAAAAGAATGATGAACATGAAGGTGATTTGTTGGTTTCTTGTCTTGAACATCCTTTGCATCTACACACAATCCATCGTTTTCAATTTATTGTTTTATCCGAACAAACATAAAATTACAAATCAAATTCTATTCTGACCAAACGATCTTGTCCTATACTGTCGAGTTGTCATCCGAATGAAGAATCCGCACTCATTGTTGGACACCCCAGACCATAAAACCACAGGAACTAGGGACCAGGCCAATTTGTACTGATTAGTCAGCTATTCTTCGCATAGAACCCCGAGGTGGTTCGTCTATAAATAGTATTTCTGAACGGTATTGGCGTAAGATATTAACGCCGTATTCATCCGCAGATCGCAGATCAAAAATTGCTTTTCGTGAAGAGTACGTCAGCTTGAGGAGACGTTTTCCTCCTTGGTTGATTCTCAAGAGGTGTCCTTAAGAAAGTGGACTTTTCGGCGCCCCAACTGAAAACTTTTTCTAATAAGGATGCCATATTTATTGGGGGCGCTTTTTAGAGTAGAGTAGTGTACTGCTTATAATTGATAGTTGAAACCTGTCCTGAGCGTGTTCGTAACCATAGATAACACACTAGTGGTCCGTTAGCAGTCTGAGAAAAGTCCCACATGAAACTAGATGAGTAAAGACGTGCAAGTGATATTGACATCTAACGCTTCGCAAAACTGCTACTTAACGCTGATGCATCACATATGGCCCATAAAGACTGGCCGAGGAATTTTGTTAAGGTAGGGAAAAGGACTGGTACAACCAGAGTGGAGCAGCAGAAGACTCAATGAGCATGATATTTTTATCAATAAACACCTTTATATGAAAGACAAAGCTTCCGTTGATTATCACATGAGTGCCTTCTTGAAACGAAGATAAACTCTCTTCCAGGCTGTTATGATTCTACAGCGATGTTTACTTTTGGCTTACAATCATAAATGTGTGCTTTGCTGTAGCTTCATGTTTGGAACCAAAAAATGTCCATAATTATTCGTATGCGTAACTTATGTTAACGGCTTTTCTTGTCTGGATCATCTCACCAAATATGAAGCACCAACAACAGTTCTTAACAATTTTGCGTTCAAATCATTTATCCTCTAACGTTCCTTCAATATGGATCATTGGACACCAACTCACATTTTTTTGTGTCCATAATTAATCAAACGTTTTAACAAGGTCAGAGAAGTATGCGAATTCAGCATAACTGATAGGTTCTGGATGAGTGATTATCTACTGGCGGTTACATGAACTTCACACTTCTCGACACTAAGAAAATCTAGATTCTACTTACAAGCGAATGGGCCACATCGGCAACCACTAATGTGAAGTTACCAGGCCCATGGTTAGTAAGATTGTTCCGTGGATTTCGGTTATTATGCACTACCAAAGGTGACTAGTAAACTGAAATTCAGGGTTAATGTTTTATTTCTAAAGCACACTGAGTTGAATTCTATCTGCATGCAGAAACTACAATTGGTGCTGGGTAGAATACAGCCTTTAAACTCAAACTCCACAACCAACCTCTTCTAATTATGATTTCCTTTGAAAGAAATGTTAAAGATGTAAGAAATGGACATATGGTTTTTCTCTCTTTTGAATTTTCTTCTTAACCGACGAGTGAAAATGTTCGAATAAAAGTGATTAAACGAATCACAAGATGTATGTTTTAATATGTTGACAAGCGTTCGCATTATACACTTTTTATGAAAACGCACTCCTGGTTTTCTGTCACTTGTCCCAACAAATTACAGACTATTCCAAGCTGGGTGATATTTACGGTGACAGTTTATTTTATAATACGTTTTACGTAGAGATTGTTGACCCGTACAGTGTTTGAGATTCCGTTTTCACACTCAGTGATGTGGGGATGATAGAGCTCTGTGTTTTTCTTTCTGATCAACTAAACACAACGCTTAAATAGTTTTCATTCATTCCTGCTATCACTAACAACGGTATTTTCATTTCCGTGTACTTTACCAGTTAACGCACTGTGATGTTTACTCTCTGCCAACCTTTATGAGTATCTTGGACAGTTTCCATATGCTATGATTCTGCCAAAACGGCAGACACCGTATGTCAGTCATGTAATCTAATAGTCAATTAACTATCCTAAAACATCTGATGTTTGTTCCATATTCCTACTGCATTCTAATATCAACGCACATAATGTACGGCTTATTGGTCAATATGATTGCTGCCCTCTTTCATTAAACCTGCTCAGTCGTATGCGTACTTAAGCTGGCTCGGCGTGGCTCATATTACTCCACACAACAACCACGTGTTCACTCCCGGACGTCGAGCACCACCACCTAATCCGCAGCTGTCGGTCATACGAAAATCCGATATTGAGTGTCAAGCCATTATTCAGGAATATCGCAAATTATGGTATGTTAACCAGGATGTACAAAGATCTGTATTCATTTTAACTCAGATGCTCGTATGAATCGTTTACGTGAATTCAGTGGCCCATTCCTTGTGTATTACTTTCGTTATGGCGTTTTACTTATCTCTTGTCTCACACGCAGACATTCGAAATTCCTACCGGAAGCACTTGTGTAGAGTTACGCTCTGAAAGTGTGTAGCTGTTATTGGGTTAGATTTGCAATTGATCCCCTTATTCCCAGTTTAAACGAACACAGCTGACTCGAGTGTCATTCTGCTCTGATGGTGACCAAGGTAGTGGAGATCTTAATATGTTGTTCAAATCTCCACATGCTTACTTGCGAGCTAAAACTCGAGGACTAATGTCACCTTCTTATAAGCTCGTAAATACGGTGATTTGAGGTTTTCTTTTTCTAGGTCATGAACATTAGACTGCGAACAACGAATCTGTTCCCTAGTGTTTCATACATTAATAAGAGGTTAGTTTTTCAGAATTCTGTTATGAGATTTCTGCATGGTGACAAAAAATCAAAAACGGTTAGCAAGCACTGATTTTACTGAATTTGTATAACCTTAAACAGAAAAAGCGAGTAGTTCAGTAGAGGATTGGAAAAAGTTAAGTAGATAATCATCCACTTGGATATCGTCAGATCAAACTAATTATAGAAGTTTAACCTGAGAACTTTCCTAACTATATTAAATGAGGCCGGTTTCGTCAGTGACTTGGGTTGGAGGACTTCTAACTAAAATCTATCGGATAAGCTCTTTTTTAGGATTACTGGGTGCTTCCGATTTTTGAATGCAGACCTACAGCTGTCAAATTGTGCTAGTGACTGCAGATAGACAGAACGCTTGTTCTCACAACTCCACAATGTCTGAAACGGATTTAACTTTACAGCAAATCCAAGGCCTTCCACACATGTTCATTTTGGGGAGATGCTATCTTTCGTAAGTGCTTGTCAAGTCGTCAGAACTATATTTATCTACGGAAGTTTACACAATGTTGAAAAGCCGGAAACCTTTATGCTTCATCCAAGAAGCAACGTCAGTTGATCACACTTTAAGCTGGCATGGAGTCAGAAGTTAGATAACGAATCACCAACAAAATTAATGCTTGATTTTGAAATACACAATTATACCGCACAGTCGGTGAAAGAAACTTGCGATTGAATAACAACTGACTGTGTGCTATTCGGTTGTGATTGTCATTGCAAGCCTTTTCGGCAAACAATAATACGGGTGGTGTAACTTAACTGCATTCATTTAAGAAAAGGCTAGCATTTACTAACGAATTTATGAATGATTTATGGTTCTTCCCCCTGTTAAGTTGTCGCTGACTATTTCGGTAAAATTACAGGTACCACGAGTTTTAACGGTACTTCCGTTCTTACCGGTAACACAGACGTGGTCAGTGCATAGCAACAAAATAAGCGTCTGTCAATTTTGGGTAAGAATGTGACGCATTTTCTTGTTTGACATAATCACCTGAAGATTATGTTCATCAGTCAGAGCCGAGGATGACAGCAAAACTGACTTATTTAGCACGCGTTACAGAAATGAAAGACTTGCTAATAACGACAGTTGTTACGTATACCAGAAGGGCATTACACAGTCCGTGGAACAGAATACCACGTAGGAAGTTTAGTTCAGTTGGTAAATTTGATTCTACAATCACTGAACGAACTCAGATTGGACAGTAAGCCCATGTGAACAGCAGCATTCCATCTTTATGGTGGATGAATATGTCGGCCGAAAACCCGGACAGCCACGTAGAAACAAACGTGCTATTAAAAAAAATCATTTACTTCTTCTAGGAAAAATGTCACGTGCTCAACTGCGAGCAGGTGAGGTGTGAACCCACAACAACGTGAATCGATTAATAGCTCATGGAGCACCATCATAAACAACATCACAGATAGCAGTATCGCAGGGGTTTGCTCTGACGCTCACTACCAAGTCATACAGTCCCAACTTAGCATATGCTTCACAATCACCCTATATAGTGACCCTTAAGATTTAAAGAGATGCCCCGCTCTCGTCCGGGTTATACCAGGTCATCAAATACCGTCCTACCCTGACGGAAATAAACCTCTTTTTCATTCCTCATACCTCCGCCGTTGCTGTTGCAAGTTTGCTTGGAACTAAGCAGGTTAAGGACTCTGTAATTTTTTCACCTAATATTAGTTCTACGTAGTCAATAGTCAAACAGAGGCATTCTGCAAAATTGGGCTGCAAAGCAGAACACGAAACAGCGTTAAGCACTTCTGCGCTCTGCCTGGAGGCTGTTAAACAAAAACAACTTGTCCTCAGCATAACCAAAATCTGGTAGTCTTCCGGCACGTAGAAGGTACACGCTAACACCTCTTGATTACTGCCGACACTCCAACAGTTGTTTGTTTACGAAAATAGTAAACAAAGCTGATGGAATTAGAACACCTTAAGGTACGCAGCTTTTGCAGCGGAAACTGTCAAACATTTCACCGTAGGCCCTAACATGAGCCGAAGTATAGGTGTGAAGTGTTGACAGTACGCTCCCAGTTCAGTATTCCTCTGCGTTCAATCAACCCCAAAATTGTGGGTCGACTGACTGAATCGAAATTACCTTTACTTTCGGGAAATACAAAGATCGTTGGGCGGTATTACAAAGGGCGCTGGACCAGGATTTTGGAAGGATGAGAAATGGATCAATGCACCCAAACCTAGAATGAAGCACTGCTTGTTCTTCTTCACCGTCTGGCCCCCAAGCTGCAGCGAGTCGAAGAGGTACAATGGATACCAAAACCGTAGCAGTGACTGAGATTAAGCTAATTCATTGCGACTTTCACAACTGCCCCTGGCCCATATCTTGTACGTAAGAACTATTATCGAGTGGTCCTTACATAGGTGGATGTTTTTTGTTCTCCACAGTAAGTAAGATAACTAAGCCAAGGCCCTTGTTAATGTCCTGAAAACTTTGAAGCCTACTGGCACGAGGTCATCTGATCCAGAATCCCTATTTCGATTAAGAAACAGGAATGCAAAAGCGAGTCACACAGAACATGATCTATTATCTTATCAGAAAGTCAGTTAGTAATTTGTGGTAACTGACTGATTAGGTGATAAATACCGCTTGCTATGAATATTTGTCTCATGGACAGTGGTAGAGGACGAGTCACCGTGGTACGATCAGGTATCTGTCCATGAGGCGTAAACACCTGAACATCGTGAATATTTGATAAAGTCGGGGATCCTTGTACAAATGATAATGACCGTGTTTAACTTTATGAATGTTACATTTTTTGTGAAAAAGATCGCGTATGGTACAGATAGTACATAACGTAATATTTTTAGCCCCTTAATGACAGAACTTCTGTTCACTCGTGCTCGTTTATGTCACTCATAATGATCAACTTGGACAACTGACAAGTGGCATGCAAACGAAAAGTCCGAGGGAAAACCGCAACAAATAAGCAACTGGTGTTCCATCAAATGTTGGTGTCTGTGGTGAGAGCATTAGATAATAAGGTTCCAATTGAAGAATTTACCATTATTTACTTCTAACTTACATCCAAACCTTCAATGTGTAAGATTTATGATTTTGGGTATTGTGGATCACCCGGCTGATGTATAGTTTGCTTTACGTATTCAAAGCATGAAGCACGATTATCCGGCAAGAGTGTTCCGGTCTAACTGTCTACAGTGCAGACAGTCTTGTTGGGATGGTAGTTACTTCATCTGCTTAGGAAGTATGGTCTAATTGGGTTTTTCTGTTTTTGGTCAACGAAAATAGTGAAGGCTTATGTTGCCTTACTTAACCTCTCTCATGTGTAGCACGAGAATGTCACTGAATCATACATTTTGCTCTCTGGTTCGGAAACACGATCTGTTGGTTGCAAAGCTATGAACGGAATTTTACTCTGTCAGCGCTTATCCGAAGAGACCTGGAATACTCCATCACGTGATCGGATAACACAGATAAGATTGTTACATCACTTTTTCCGTAAGCCAGTAGAGTAGATAACACTTCAAACATTATCCTTCCACTAGGTTATCCGGCAATGATGTAGCCGCGAAATTTGAACACGCGACTGTTCCCACGCATAAAATCTTTGAGCGTTGCCTAAAATGCTGCCGGTTGCTTGTTTGCTCATCTCTTTGTGGCTGGATTTACAAACTCTCAGCACTAGTGAATAAATGAGCGCAAACTATTTTGGAGCTGTGCTCATACGTAGACGTGAACATAGCCTTCAGTGTATCATAAGTTAAGACACCATCATCATCACCGACATAGGCAAAAATACACCAGTTTTTCTTACTGATGATTAACTGCTACACAACCACGACGAGAAAGACAAACCGTGTGCAGGAACTGAGGAGAAAAAATGGAAGGAAAACGAACTACACTAAAAAAGATAATTACTTCCGTATCCAAACACTCAGCGTCAAGGTGTCTACACTTAACAAACAAACAAACGAGCTGTGCAAGTTCTGTGATTGGTTCCTATCTTTTGCATTATTGTAGCGTATATGCATCATGTGCATTGATGAATGGAAATCGTATGACGCGGATATTATTTGCGATTCTTAGGGATTGTTGTTCATAGGGTGATACGTACTACAGTTTCACTTTGCCGGTCAGTTGTGTGTTGGGAAGTACGTTCAGAATGGTTCCCGTTCCTCCAGAACAACGTGAAGACCAGGAAGAAAGCTATTTCAACGTGATTATTATCAACGGTTCATGCGTTAGTGAAACGAAACAATAAGCATGAGAAACCAAAGGCGCCTTTATATCATAATGTTGATTACGGCAAAGTGGAAAGTATTGTCTCAAAACTTAAAATGTAGAGCAAGTGGTATTCAAACAATTTCTATACAACATACGTAACAACATCGCTTAAAATAGATTTTGAAAGAGTAAGCAAATTAGGTGACACTAGATTTCTTCCTGGAAATCACCCGATGACAAAACAATCTGCAGTCAAATGTGACCAGATGCGCTTGTTCCTACGGAGCGGAACTGTCTGACAACAGAGCCGGTGTTATCAGAAATATTTTGACTTCCCGTTAGCCAAAGAGTGCGTTCGTATCCTACTTCTCTTCCACACGGAATCAAACGGAAACCGGTTGAAATGACCATAGTTTGATGCAAACAACAAGAAAAACTCACAGCAGCCATCGATTTGACTACAAAATACAAGTTTTCCGATTCATCAGCGAAGAAAGGAAGGAAGTTTAAACTCAAGAGAAAACTGGAGACCTTGAAGACAGTGGGTATGCGAGGCTGAAGGCGACGCCAAGCAACCTAATGCATTTAGAGATTTGAAGATATAAATAAGCCCTTCGCTACCACGGTCGAATACGCGGGGGGACGGAAGTGAAGCAGTATTAATGTCAGTGGACTAGAAAGTTGGACTACAAAGGCATCACGTTTGTAACCGCAAGAGCACTGTAGAGTGTTCTGAGATATTCAGGTGGAAGTGCAATAGAAATATTCGCGGGTTTCACTGAGCTACTTTAACATGCCATCTCACAACTAAACATGCATTAAGCAAATGTTCGTGATTAAAGAATATGATTGTATAAATTTCAGAATTGTAATTAAGAATCACTCCCAGAAGAAGCGGTAGATAGTTGTGTGTATTAAAAAACTACAGTGATCTAGGGCGATTTCAACAGCACTCAGAAAGGCCGGAAGATACGAAAGGATTCTACGAGAGAGGACAGGCCGTCTCACACTGAAAATCGAATCACGACGGATGTAAAACCAGCATCCCAATTGATAGTTCAACTATCGCCAATGCTACCACCCGAAGTGTTTTGAAGCAGTTCGTTTGACTGGTGAACGAACGAATTGTTCATTCAGTGTCAGGTTCATTCTGAAAGACTCATGATCAAAGGCACTACCAGTGATGCATGCATAATGAAAAAAACGGTGATAGCTTATAAACAAAAGCGTCACGAAATTACAGGGAGCATATTGTTCCCATCATAACAAAACACTTTGAGGTGCTTCGCACATCACAGAATTTGTTAGTCAATCATTTTAGTTCTGGCGAAGGTTTTGCTCAGATCACAACAACAGAAACTACTGAAGTGGAAACGTGAATTTCCACAATAATCACTTGATGACCAACATCATATTTTATTAATAGCTTTTTCTACACTTAGTTTGCCCCATTGCGCAACCGCACAATTTCTTTAATTCGTGTGTGTCGCTACTGGATGGAGGACACATTCCTGTCATCCGGGACACAAGTTAGCTGAGTAACAGTAAACACGTGGTGCTCGTCGCAGGTGTGCTGATATCATACTTGTGTTTTGCCTTGTTTTAATACTCCAACAAAATAGCTAATCACTGGGGTCGAAATCAGTAACCTTTGCATATCACACCTTCTTGCCAAAGAAAATTGCACTCTCCTCCTTTCGGGCAACATTTAGACCAACAGGAACTTGTGGCTGCGTTCTAGGGCGCTAAAACGATACAAGATTGACGATCGTTTTCATGTGGCCGCTGCTTTCACACCAGTTCCATCCACAACGAAGCATGTGATGCCAATCTGAATTTTGTCATAGCTTGTCAGTAAAGTGCCTCCCTGTCAACGCGATGGGTTGAGATGCGGCACTATTCCGATGAATTCGTCATTGTTGGCTATTCTGAATTTCTTATCCAACATCCTGCATACCAGCGAGATTACCACATTGCCCATCGATAGCTTGATAGACACTTTGTTTCGCCAAACTGAGAGATGACGTCAACACGTCTGTAGCGAATTTGGCAGACCACGTTCCCAAATCTGTCGTGTATTCAATTTGTATGCCTACGCTTTCAATACAGTAAGAACTCGATTAATGTCAAATCGGAAAACAGGTGCATGGATGTTCACTGCTGTTTTGATTTCATCTAACGAACATGAAGTGTACATGCATTCCCATCATGAATTATCACACTTTTGCATCCGTACAAGCCACCTGGACACTGGCTATGTGGATGACCTCCATTGAATTCCGATATTTCTTCAACTCACCTACTGAGGCACTATCTTATACGTTTCATGCTGCCCCGATTACCTGAACACCGAATATCTGCACACTTCTACCAATATTGGAAGAAACAATGATTTCGTTCACACGCATTACCAATATCCCAGTCCGAATCTGATAGCGACCACTGCGTCTGCCTTTTATCGCTCACTGCTTAGAACTGTTGCGATGTGTTGCTTACAGAGATTATTTACGATAGGATTGAGGAAGCGTAACACAATTATTCTTGATGACTGGATAACAAGCCTTGTATGATTTGCGTCTGAATTAACTCACAGTATTGCGGGACACGTGTCTCCATTCAATTTCCCTTTATAGGCCTATTCTCATGCTAATTACTTCAGTGAATTCATGAGTCATGAGTACGTTGTCTACATTTCAACCCCCCTCCTCCTGAATGCTTTCGATTTTCCTGATCTGCATGCCGTACTCTTCAGAATTGTTCTTTTGATATTTGTAAGTGACATACATTGGCTTGATGAACGGGCGATTACTGATTGTCGTATCCTCATACAATTGTGGTGGTGTAAACAAGACAAACGATGGTGGATTTGAAGATGTATCCAGAATTGTCGGTGGCTAACTAAGAAGTGGAACAGCATGATCTGTTTTTCATTCCACTCATCAACTAAATAATCGCTCAGTTTTGTCATCTTCACATCAATTGCATTGCAGATCAACACATGTGAATATTCGCACAAGATATTTTCTATGAGTCCCAAATATGATTCAGCAAACCATGTGGAATAAGAAGTGATTACTCAATTAACACAGCTGTCCACGGATTAGAGCACCTTCCAGCGATGAGGAAGTCTTAACATCAAAATTATTGAACACTGCTAAAAATATGACTGTGGTCGGTTGTGATTGTATGGTAAGCTATCCCTTATGAAGCACAGGGAATAGGTAATATCAATCTCATCCTAAAAGGTTTGGTGCACGTCATTAGGGAGAACAGGTTGACTGCTTATTCATCCCACAGTTCTGGTTACAATCAACAGTCTATAGCTCGCTTGTGGCACTTCTCAAACAAACAGATCGCTTTTGTAATTACGCCCGCATCATCAACGAGAATTGAATCTTTTATCAGGAGGCTCGTGTGAATCATTTTCTAGCTGTCGCAATTACTAGCGTTTGTTCAATTGGCTGCATAGTATCCACTTGGACAATTTCATCACACGGCTCCATTAGCGCAAATGAACTAGGTGGATTAGCCGCGGATATTGCTTTCCATACATGTAGTTTATTCATGATTTTATAGGGTGGATTAGATCCACGAGAATCAAAATGTTTCAGGATGATGTGGTGATCCACAACTAAACCAGCTGAACAGTTGCCACAATATGACAATATTAGACAAAACCACGGATAAATATTGGTCGAAACAACAGGTTGTGACATATGAAACAGGAAAATTAATTATCATCCTACTCAAATCATGGCCTTTGGTGACGATCACAATGATCGCCCCAGTAGAATATAAGCCTCCCGATCTGAAGTGAAGGCTAAACACACAAAGATCCATTTTACATTGTTCAGCCTATCAGTGTCAATCCACTAGAAGTACACACTCAGCGGACTAAATGCGCAGGCGTGTGTTCGTCTCCTTCACAGTGAGAAGTTAAAAGAAGTCAAGCTATTGCGTGCAATCGCATACAGCATATACAAGGCTACATAATGTGACCACATCGATATCCACTTGTCAAATGCATTCGTGACGATACCCAACAAACAAGACTGACGACGAACAACCTAAAATACATGTCGAAGATGACGGTAACATCCTTCGGTCTACAAACGCAGTTCGAGGAAAACATTCCGGATGATGCCCAAATGTACTGATTCGATTGAATGAACTCAAAGTTTCTCAAGTGTGTTCGTTGTGTGGATGCTTACTCAGTGAAGTCCGACCAACCACCTTGTGAAGATGAGTCTACTGGTATGCACAGGCACCACCGCACAGAAAAAACCAGAATCTCACATGTAGAACTATACGTGAGTGAACTTTCTGTGACAAATGGCTCGTCGAGTCAAGGAAGTGAACAGCAGATTCACACAAATGATTTGCTTCAGCTGGCGGCTAAACTGAAACAGAAGATTTGTCGGTAAACCGCTGGCAACTTAATACAGAGGGGACATGGAAGTAAGAAATCTGTCACGCATTCACCCGACATAGCTAGTAGCTCTCACAGATGGTGATATTCGATAGCACACTTTTCTTCAAAAGTCATTTGTACTCACAGATTGAGCATCAGAACGGAGCAGTATCTCTCACGTCTATCACACTCGGCTTATTGAGCAGCACGCACTGTCCGAATACAAAAACGAACATTGCTAACGCCTTCATGTGTTGAGCGGTTCAAAAACAGGAGTCTGCCAGATACACTGCTTGGACTAGATTGGGTGAATATTGCTCCCGTATAAGCAGCGTCAGCAATGTCGAGAGGAGAAATGCTGAAGTCTAAAGATACGTCGATCCAGAGTGACAAGATAGACAATATGACTGAGAGAGCACCGCGTATATAACCAGTGGCGTCTTGGAAAGCGCTCTGCGATATTGTGATGGGCGTTTCATCAACGACAAGCCACAGGGTCCAAATAGTCAGGAAGAA
>QNGE01003477.1:54691-83280 GCA_008508345.1 Paragonimus westermani | reverse complement strand
TTCAACCGTGTTCACTCAACAAACATGTGGCAAAACGGCAGCTAACCTATTCAGAATACTGAGCTGAGTATTCGATAGTAAAAATCAGCGGAATATCAAAAGTAACCAGCACACTTTGATTAGCTATGTTAACATGTTTCACAGTTTTCATTCACCTTGTATTGTAGAAACTACCTCTCAGATGAAACTGGTCGAACGGTGCCTTGATTTTTGATATCTCTGAGGTGGTTGTCATTTCGAAACACACCTAGTAAACTGAATGTAGTATGTAATAACTGCGATAAGCAGAAATTTGTTTAAATTAGTCAACAAAATCTGAGTATGTGCTGCACGCTCAGCTGTCTGCTAACCAGATACAGTTAAATGTGCATTGTCCAATAACCTAAACGTGTCTGAGGGTACCGAACAATCAGTATTATGTTGGCCGCTTTCATCCAAATCATAACCACATGAGTGGACGACCACATTTGGTATCTATATGCCAAACCACTTTTCGGGGTGGTGTCATCGGAATGAAAATCAAATTTGTTCCGTTTTCTGTCCGCTATTAGACAGTGTAAACTATAAAACACGTCCAAGTAGCAATTAAACATGTTCAGCGGTGATTCATACACTTCAACAATTTAAATGAACCATAGAAAAGCTGGCGTGGCTTTTAGTCAAAATTGATCATGTTTCATTAGCCATCCAGGTGGTCATGTGTACAACTGTTGCATACACCCAGTGGATTGATAATGAACGAGGTAAACGTCATACCGTTCATGATTCGCCATCATTCAGGTAAACATTTCGGCACGCCCACTTTAAATGAGAGCACTAGCCGGGAGTTATTCTCTTGTTAAAGGTCTTCAGCAATACATACCCTCTTTCAGGCAGGAAATACAACCCAAACACTTGCAACCACTGCTCTATCAACTTTAAGTGGATATAACCTGCTCACATCTAAAGTTCAGCTACTACCGGTTGCCCAACCATCTTCAGAGTGGAACGGTGGTATTCATTTAGAGAATGATCTCGTTAACTTCCACGGTGGCAGACCTGTTAATAGTGTTCCGCGAGGTGACAGCAGTATCTCCAAAACCTCCGCGCATCACAGAAATTTTGCGAGCTCAGCTACTATCAAAGTTGATTGATTAAATATGCCTCAGCGTCATCCCTAAGCAGGTGGTTCCTAGATTGACCAGTTCGAATGACCAGTAAGGAATCGTTGGGGTTGTGCACCACTAAGCCTGATGCATTTTATGGCGTTTCTTTAACATAGTTGTTATTTTGCAATACTTCCTATAATTACGCGGGTTACATATTTTGCAACCAAGGCATCGTTTTGATAACATGACAGACGTATATCCTTCAAAAGTACAACTTGTTCCATTTACCCTTTGCTCCGTTCCCTAGTCGATTGGACTGTGTTGATTACTAAGCACGGTTATTTGACATCTTCGTAACTAAGCTTACTCCACGAGGAACGACGCATCGCCTCTTCCGTTGTTGTTAATCCTCCTGGGCGCCGTCTGTTTTGAAGGCTGTATTTATTCACGGTAGTGAACATAATTGTCAGTGAGATGCTACCTTTGATACTCCGTTAACATCGTTGGCTTATCTAGTTGTTTGTTTGTTTAAGCCATTATTATTCGCCATCAGAAGTTTCCCAATTAAATTGCTTTTTAATTCTACGACGACGTTTTAAGATTTAAAGTTACTTCTGGTGGCCTCAGGTGTCTCATCTTTCGACAGGTATACCCCTGATTCGATTAACTCGAATCCATAGAACCCCATCGTCCAGAGATTCAATTCACAGTCGATAACGTGACAGTGATTTTCAAGTCTCTATCAGAATCTTGTCTTTATTGAAGATTCCGAAATCTTGGGATGTGCACTGAACATTGTTGAAGAAATTGTCATAGGAAAATATTCATAGACGTAGTTTTAATTCATTCAGAAAAGCTTAGTTGTACAAACAGTTGCAATGTTGAAAACCAGTTGACACTATCAACTTCTGAGACACATGGTAATTAGTCATATCTACTTGGGTGGTATGACCTATCAATCAATGGATTATGTCTTTCGAAAGAGACCAAGTCGAACCATTTCATGCACCCAAAATGTGTTGCTATTCAACAAGTGCATAGTCACATTTTCAGTATACCGTATTAGACGGAAATCTGGCAGTGTGAGAAAACACTGAAGAGACATGGGTACGGAATCGAATATACATCGATTTGTAACGAAGCCTTGATGATGAGCAGAATTCGAAAGCAGCTTAGTAATGAGGATGGTAGAAACCAAAAAACTATGCTGAAACAAAAACGGATAAATTTTCGCACAAAAACAGGCAAGAATCTCTTTAAAAATTTGAAAGTGAAAGATCACCGCTGTTACACAATGCTCCACGATTCTGCGCTTAAATGCTGAGGTGCAGTATACTCAATGTATACGTGTACTCAGAAAACGACTTGCTGCATTACACAGGATTGGTAATAATTTCAGAGGTAAACAAAATATGGCTATTTTAAATTACTCGTTCAGTTGAGGAAAACACGTCGAATTGTTGCTGACTGTGCCACAAAGTTTTGCGGACTGAACGGAGTTTATACAGTTTGGGAAGGTTGGCGAACATTGACTTAAGGATTTCTAAGTATTGGGAAAATGAAACAGTCTCTCTTGTTGATGGGATACGTGCGAACAAAACGCAGTTTCATCGGTATATCTTTAGAAAAGGCTAAAGATCTATCTTTCTACAATCCCGGTTTGTCCTGTCACTTGTTCTCAATCCTTTACTTCCCAGCCAACAATAATATTGGGCGGAGCTCAGCAATCAGATGGCAGACAATTCTAGAAAGGATCTAATCATCACACTATAAAGCAGATTCTAACGAACTTGATCAATTTGATGGGTAGGCTGACGTCAGAGAGCAGTTAGAATTATCTAAGTCCATGAAGCCAGGATGGTGAGTGTTAACAGAATGTGTCACCTTGTTGATATCAAAACAAGACTTGTAGGGATCGAACACTAATAACAGTTACAATAAATTGAATGTAACTTTCCAACAGCATAAGGTAAAACTTAATCCAGGACTCAGAACGACGCATCCCGACAGAACAGTTTCCGGAGGGAACGCCACCACCAGTCTGGGATCATATCAGGGTTGCTCTCATCACACATCCGATGACGCTGGAACGATTAGTTGATGCAGTTCGACAATTGCTGACAGAAAACTCTCCGACAGCCCACGAGTTGGAGGCAAGCGAACCAAGTGAAGTGAATGAACCACGGAGCGCAGTGGAAAGGTTGACTCAAGAAGTGGCAGCTTTGAAGGTGAAGAAGGAGGAAAAACATGGAAACGTCTGTTACAGATGCGAAAGACGGGACGCTGGCGAAGATTTTGCCCATTCGAAAAGAAAAGATCATACTTGAATAAACGTTCCACCGAATAGATTTTTTAGGGAGGGGAGATCCGGTAATAGGGGCAGCAGTTAATAAGACAGCAGTTCAGGCTAGGCTACGAAACAATCGTAGCTCGGAGTACTATTTGATTGACACTAGGGCCGCGATTTCATTGACTGGCCCGAGGCCAGGAAAGATGGTTCAGCCGTGTGTGACAGTCGTTCAAGCATTCAATGGGTTTACTCTCAAAGTTGATGGCCTGGCAGAATATGGTGTCTGACTCGATAGTCACGCAGTCAAACAACCTCCCGCCATTTCCCCCGACGCACGTCAGGCCATACAAAGAGCGGATTTTATTGACCGCGCTGATGCCGTGAGTGGTTTGAAACATGACAAACTCTTGACGAAGCATGGGGTGACTTCAATAACGAGAAAGCGCAAACCCCAGTTTGGTCAAATTGAATCGAACGCATCCAGAGCAATACCAACTTGTGACATTCACTTGCTGAATGAAGTGACACGCAAATTCCAGGAATTGTTCACTACGCATTAGGACACGTAAGGCTATTTTGACTGGGTTGAACATGAAAACCCTATCGGACCAAAGCGTTTTCGGTCATTCCGCCCCCGAAGAACCCCAGTACACCGGTAGCCGGAAATTGAACGAAAAGTGGAGGAAATACTGAATGAAGAAATCATCGAGGAGGTCGATAACCCGTTAAATTCTCCCGTCTTGCTGGTGAGAAAGCCCAGTGGTAAATTTCGATTTTGTGTCGAATTCAGACGGCTCAACGAGATTACGGTCAACAAAGTCGTAGCAGTCACAGCACTGGTAGAGATTATCGACAAGCTACAGAACTCCAGGGTATTTACAGTGTTCGAACTCCGGTGCGGATATTAGCAGGTTCAAATCAAACAGTCGGATTCAGACAAAACAGCCTTCATAGTGGAAGGAAAGTGTTACCACTTCAAACGTATGCCGTTCCGGTCGCCTGGCGCCCCTTTCACGTTCAGGCGACTGATGCTGATGATGCTGGACGGATTGAGAAATACTGTTGTTGTCTATGGAGATGATATTGTCATTTACAGCGCGAATCAGACAGAACGTACAGTACACGCGTCAGCTGTATTTTAGAAGGTTGCACAAGCCGACCTACGGATCAATAGTTCGAAGTCTCAACTGGCGAAACAAACCGTAGTACTTCCCGGCTACAAGATTAGTCAGGATGAGACCCAGCCGCTGCCTGAAAAACTGCTGGCGATCAAGGATATCCCATTGCCAACATCTAAGAGGACGTTGCGACGGCTCCTTGGTCGCGTTGGTTTCTACAGCCGCTTTATCAAAAATTTCCATGACCTCGTGAACCCATTGTACGAAATTCTGAAGAAAGAGTGTCGGTCTCACTGGTCAGAAAATGCCAATCAAGCGTTTGTTAAGATCTAACAACTGATGAAGACAGGACAGCCGACTCTGAAACTGTCAGTAAGTGAACGGAGTTCCGTTGTCGCAAAGGATGTGAGCGGTGTAGGAATCTGAGCTGTAGTGAAGTTGTACTGATTCGTTGCAAAAGTGTGAATCAAGAAACCTGGGTCACCAATTTCAGAAACGAACGAAGTTCCTGCGTGTTCCCACACGACAAGTCGAACTCTACTTTACTCTTCTCTTAGTTGTAGACTTCTTTTGACAATTTAAACCCGAAGCATCCAACACCGACAAAAGAGTTGTCTGACTGACAATTTCAGGGTCGGTCCCTTCGTAGGTAACTGGCGGTCACTATCAGTTTTGGTATACGGCATATACTTCAGGTATGCAGGATTAGCTGGTACGTTTTAAAAAAAAACAGTTAACAAGACGCTTAAAATGGCCAGAATGGGGTCACTCCGGAAAAGAAATCGGATGTGATGAAACGACGCGTAGCTGTGTTTCTCCGTCGAGTGCAACCAGTCGATTTGCGCCGGCCAAGCTTATCTCCGTAACACGTAAGCCTCTTGATGAAGATGAGTACATACTCTTTATTTTTTTAGGGTTCACCAATTAATTATAACATTCAACTGATTGCTATCTCATACACTGCACAAGTTCCCACTGAACGGTCACATTCCAGCACAGGTGTCATGAAAGGTCTGAGTAGTGGACAGGTTATATTGCACAGTCTTCTTTTTGGTGCCCGCATACTTTCGTGTCGACAATATTCTGAAGTGTCTATGGTAAGTTTCGAGACCTCCAGAACTCTGACATTACTTACGGTAAGAGTGCTAGATACACAATGTACTTCAGAAACTTTCTCAACCTCGGTTGAGGGAACAAATTCGGCTAAACCCAATCTTTTTCAGTCAACTGGACCTGCAGACAGCTCATAAAGCTGCTAAGAAACACGCGGACAAAAAAGGCGCAAGTAACTTCTACTATGTGGAAGGCACAACACCGTCATTGAATTATAGATGGGAACAGCAACGGGTATTATGGGAGGGCATCATTCAATCGCAGAAGTGTTACGACAGGTACGGTTTGCGGCAACCGATTCGGATTGACATGTCACAGTGACTGAAGTCAAAGGACGCCTGCACTTAACTATCACTGCAATTGGCTTGCGCCGTACCACTTGCAGCTCCACCCGCACACTACATATCCAGTGTAAACCCGAAGGAGTGAGACCGGGAGGTGTGCTAGAGGGGCCTTTGTGTCCAGCCGCCCAATGTTAGACAGTTGATTGGCTAGTAAGGAAAAGAAACTCATATCTCTTGGAAACTAAACAGAGAGGTGCTGCAATGAGGAGATCTAAACTAAGAACTGTAATACAAGAGATATTGCAGTATAGGAGTGCAGATTAGTGCATCCCAGAGAAAATAAGGATGAAANGAAAAACATAATTTACACTGAACTGCGAAAAGCCAGGCAGACCGTTAATCAGACAGTCCACCAACAAAGCTGAAGAAAAAAATGGATAGAAGACCGCAGACACTCAAGTTTCTGAGAAGAGGAGCGGATTAATTGTCAACGACCAGGCTGATGGCCAACGCAGTCGTTAGCAGGAGTAGAATGGATGTGCTTATATGACCTACCTAAACAGAATGTACTCATCGTCTCTTCGTCGACGGTGTAATATGAGTAGGTTGGTGACATACTAAGCCCAAACGGCCAGCGCATTCGTGACTGCACACATCGCAACACCAGATAGTCACGTCACTGTGACCGGTGGCACCGATAGTTCCCTTGCGTAACGCACACTTCAGTTCGCGTCCGCGCAATAACTGCTCGCTGAACTTTCGGACGTCCGTCCGGATCGTATTCCTCCAGGCCGTCCGATTACGATAGGTAGTTTTATGCAATGTACAAGTTTGGCCAATAAAAAATCGACCTTCAGCTGCTTCACGTCGGTGTAGGAAAGAAACACTGCAACACTGTTTGAGATGAGCAAGAAGTCTACTAGGTGAAATGGTGAGATTTGTTATGGATTAACCAATGTGCGGTTGATGGTTTTCATCTCTGGCAGTAGTAGCGATGGCCTTTCGTTGAAAGCCAGGATGCGCAAAAAAAGTTGTGTATTTTGTTTGGAAGTTGGCTTTAAACATTCCTTACGTTTCCATTTAAGCCTTGTGCTGAAACGTATCCATACATTTGCCCATCACTCTGTGCAATTCGCAAGTTCGTAACAAAAGGGCACACCTGCAAAGAAATCTTACGTTCCACATTCGTTGGTCGGTTTTAATGACACCGACACCTATTCAGTTAAGCAGTGTTATCCAGCTTCGCAGTTGTATTAATTCTTTTTCTGTAGTGCGTCTGGCAATTATGCTGACATAACCCATTGTGCAATCGGCTCCCCAAGGAACGACAGAAAACGGTCTGCACGCTAAGCCACTTATATCTGGTGGATCCATACAGGCATGCCTCCGGATCAATACTTAGGTATTGCGTAAACCACATGCTTAAACTGCTTGAGCCATTCAGGGTTGGTATACCAGTCGAGGTCACTGCCGCTCAATTCACTCGCGATCTATGTTCACAAAAGAGATTGTTTCGTGTCTATAGGCTCCTGTGACCAATAAGCAATTTACCTGGACAGCGGACACAGTAGTGGACTAGTTCGTTTGTGGTCTCTCCGGGTAAAGCCTACATTCATCATCAGCAAACTACACACAGAGTTAAAGCATAATTTTCTAGCCATTGGTGCGTGTTAACCTGATAGTGAGGTCATGAAAAATTACGCTCGTCAATTTATCTTTCTGATGAAACCGTGGGAATCTTAGGACGCTCGTGTGAAACAGTTCATCGTTTCACGAATGCAAGCAACAATC
The DNA here is from genome assembly GCA_008508345.1 of Paragonimus westermani. NCBI lineage: Eukaryota > Metazoa > Platyhelminthes > Trematoda > Plagiorchiida > Troglotrematidae > Paragonimus > Paragonimus westermani. Next base: position 75,596 of record QNGE01003477.1, on the reverse strand, counting down.
TGAGGGCAATATATCGCAGTTCAAGCGTGTAATTACTGTATAATTGCTTTCGGGTGCGGGTGTGTTGAAGTAAGATATGCTGGTTTGAGAGTCCGCTATCTGGGCACAGCAGTTAGTCCGTACAAGAAAACTATCCACAAAATGTTGAAAGAAGCAGGCATCAGGTCTGCTTGGCTGTCAAATAGGAAGGACATGAAACCTAACCATACCACACAGCATGGTTTTATGATCTGCTGAAACAGCTAGTAGCTGAATGTTCGGGAACAAAGTTGAGGGTTGCTTGGCTGCTTTCTTTGTCTTAACTAGTACGGATAGTAAGCGAGCAAACGAAATTTAGGTAGACTCTTATTGGTGTTTGAAGGTCGGGTCTTTCCATAGCAGCGTTTTATGTATAAAAAAAGCATTTCTACAAGCACTCCCTATCTAATGTGCAATCAACGGTTACTGAATGGGTGTTACCATGTCACATAAGTGAAAGAGGATATATGCTGACACTGTCACACACATATCGCACCACCCGATATCGATTATAGTTGATTGTTTAACTCCCAAGGATTTTCAAAATCTAGGAAGTGATAAACAACAGCCAAATTTTGATCACCTCAGATCTGCTGAAGACGATGGACAGTACGGTGATTAATACCTGACGGTTAGGGCCTCACACAAATAGGCTTCGGAGCTCTGTCTTATCAATTAAGTGACTAGTGGTCTCTTCGATTACTCGTTCGTCCGCTGTGTATAGAAAGAAGCTGGATCATCGTAACTGACCGAGAGTTGATTTCACATCATGTTATGGGAACCTGTTCGGTGAGAAGACTACGTGAAAACTACTTCAAATTAGTCTGTAGAATAGTCCTAAGCAGATGAACGTACGCACCGTCTACTCTATCCCTGTTCGACTTGGTATACGGTGTCCCGCACAACAAACTGGAGGTTTTGCATGGCCGAATGCACTGGTTAGTGAGGACACGATTGTGCCACGCAACTGTGCAAACCTTAGCTTCCGGAGTGCTGGTTGGGGGCCACAATGTGTTATGACAATGCGTCCACCAGGAGGAACGCAGAACTAAGGGTTGACGATCACTAGATCGGTTACCCTGATGCCGTCGGTTTGGCAACTGTCAGAAAAGAAGACCTTTTCATACATAAGGGTGACTAATACACTACTGTTTCATCTTCCACGACGAGCACTCATTGGCGTTGGAAAAATCGAACGTCTCAATTATTTAGATGTGATAACCAGAGGACACAAATCACAAAATGGCTTCATTTCGCGAAAGCTTATTGAAAACAAAGACAAACCTACACTACCAGTACGTGCATACCAGGAGTTATAATCAGGGCTAAATGATGTTTAATTGCCAATGGTTTTTCAGTAAACTGCCTATAAATGACCAATACAGTCTCATAGAATTTCAAAAGCTATGAGATGTGAGTGGTCATCAGAAGATTTAACCATGAATTCATTCCTTTATTACGATCTGTGACCAATAGATGCCTTGTGGCAGCATTTCGTCATCTTTGACGTCTGCTCAACGATAGATGAACTTATACATTTCTTGGCCATTTTGGAATCTACACCTTGACAACATTCTGTGCTGTTAACCCCGTTTTATCGATGAAAGTGCCTCCATAACAGCGGCAGAAGTGACAGACACAGGGAGTGGTAGAAAGCATGAGAGTCTGCTTTTTGATAACCTAGGGGTTTTTGAGAGCAAAACTAATTTGCGACACCGCTGGCACTCTTTGACCTGGCTCTTGACAACCTGTTGAAAGTGTACATTACAATAACGCTCCCTGAACGGTAGCTTTACGTGCACCTTTTTCCGGAAGTGTTTATAACCGATTATCTTTTCAGCGACTATTTTACTCCACTGTCTGATACGAATGACTCTCAAACAAGACTGACTGTTTGGTTGGTTGGTAATCTGTTCTTGATTTCTTTTCTTGATGTCCTAGAAAAAACGGTGTACGTACAACAGATGCTTTATCTGTCAAAGAAGACCTTCTCGGAATCTACTTACCAGCTTGTCTATGCTAGCTTGCGGTACACTGAGCGCCTGGCAATTTCGGCCAAAGAGTGGTTAGTGAGTATATTTAAGGATGATGAACCGCTCTCTCGTCCACACCCAAAGGTTACTGAAATATCTGGGGGTAGAGTGGAGGCTTATTAGACAATGCGTGTCCAAGTTCTCTGTTTATTTGTCGCATTAGCTGCATAATATCGGTGTGCCAAATAGTCGGTGAGTTGAACAGAATATTTGCCACGATCACCTGGTAGACAGATCCAAAACCTACATGACCGTAACACAATGACCGGGATTTCACTGACGTTCGAATAACGCTTCTTGATATACCACAATTTATCAAACGATTGGTCAATCGCCTATGGTATGCAACCTTCACACTAGCCTATAAAGTCCACAATTCAACTACCTGAGGTCATTGAGAGAGCACAAATTCACGCGTTGCTGTTTTAATCAAGGGTGGTGGCTTTCAACGGCTTATTTGTCCACTGAATTCAATAATAAAGCAGCAGAGATTAATACGTAGCCTTCTGTAATGTGTGCTGGGATAAGATATTGTTGTAGTGTTGTGACCGTAAAAGGCGCTTGGCCGACGAAGTGGTTTATTGCATGAAATCTCGTATAAATTATTTTGCCTGGTTGACGGGTATCCGAGCACACTGGGCGGCAGTAGATTGTCATCCGCCTTGGTGACACGTCCGCCACAGTGTGTACACACTGTTCTAATCGTTGCTTCCAGTTCCTCATCTTCGTGGGGTTGAGACCCGCGCTTCCGTTCCCGAATTCGCACCTTACACTACTCACAAACGGAGCTGCCTGCTATTCAACAGTAGCGTATGAGATCATACCTGCAATCAAAGGTACTTAAGTCAGATGGTTCACTTCAAGTGAAGTATCGCATCACTGTTGTAGGTGTCTCCGACTTAGTTCGGTTATTTTAATCTCGACAATTCCGTGTCGTGTGGTAAACAACGAAGTGACCGTTTCAGTTGACGACCGACAAGAACAACAAACTCGTGGGCTTATTACCCAAATATGATCAGAATGCAAACAAACGGTCTTCATGACACTTAAACTTCACTCCTCTCTTCACATATGTGCCATGTTTTCTTCAGCTTCCCGGTTTCTGATTAACCTCAACGTGTAAAATATGCAGTCCATCGGAGACCGTCGTAAACGCGTCATCAGCAAACGAATTCAAGCGCACAACCGATAACCAACCCAGCATTCTAACAACATGGACATTAGAACCACGAAAGGACAACGAAAGTACTCTCGACTTCTCACTTCCGACGCTAGCTATCTGTTATCTTCCGAATGCTGTACCGCGTTTGTTGTGTACTTGACGAGTACTGTTTGGGTTTCTATTCCATAGGCAATTCTCTCACTTTCTCTTCCAGATTCTTTCTGCTGCTTACTCAATGAAATCGAAAGTCTGGTAGTCTGAAAAGGAGTGGTCTCTTCTTTCTAAACTGCACGACGCAGATTCGGACGTAGATAGGCTATCTCATTTTCCTCTAATCTGTAAGTCTTATGAATTCTATGAAAGATATAATTGAACAAGTGGGTCTACCGGTTTCAGACTGGATAAAATCCTCTTCACCACACACGGACATGATCGCTCGGAAAACAGAGGGAGATCAGGAAATAAAGTTAGAGAGTATTGGAGCTGTTTACGACAAATCCTCTCTCGTTCTTCTGGAAAGAATACCGGTGACTCATGACTCGGGCCCCTCAGTCCCCAGTTTCTTAAAGTACTTGCAGCCAAAGTGAGTAGTCTGAGAAACAGTGTGCATGAGGTGGATGTAATCACAGGTCTATGTCATCCGTATGACCTTGCCCTCACTGAGACATGGTCGCCTTCGGACATTACAGTGATTTTTAGTTTTCAGGGTTCACAACGCGCAGAGCGTGACCGCTTCCGGGTTTTCGTGCTCAGTTCTGGTAAACTTGTAGCGTTGACTGTGCATGTCCCGTCGTCCATGAGAACGCAGCTCACAGCTATAGTACCAGAGATACAAGGGTTTGTCCCTAGGTACTCGCCGAGCAGCTGTTTCGTCGTGGGAGGGATCAACGGTCCGGATATTTGTTGGAAGACTTTGGTCTGTCCAACTTTACAACCGTGTTTTTCCAGAAAACCCTTTTGCTTTTTATTCGTCTTTGAAGCAGTTAGCGCGAAAAACGACTTGTTCCATGAACGCTCAAATCGACTCGGTATTGGGGTTGGAATTTTTCAAGTCGAGTGAATTGTTGCGAGATATTGTGTACAGCCGACTACTTGAGTTTTGGGATCACGCTGTCTTTCGCTTTTGTTACACATTGATCACAGATTTACACCGTAGCTCAAATTCAGGGTTAAATCAGAACTCGAAGCGTATTCGATATGTAGTAGCTCTATTCGCATTGTAAAAACACGACTTACGAACGCGAAACATGTACTTGAGAGATTCAGAACAAAGGGACCCAATATTGGTCAACGTAACCTTATTAGTCTAACCACGTGGATCATGGACGGCGAATGGCAGATGAGGTCTCAGACACATGTATTTAACATGATCGATTATCCAGTAGGCTATCCAATCACTACCAAGGCCGAGACACATGTGCCCCAGAGAGGACACAACAATATAGAACGGTGTGATTCGCTGAATTGTAATCAGTGTGGGAAATCTCAATGCCGGAAGCAGCAGATGTAGTTGAAAGAGGATTTGAGAACTTTTCAACCCGATCTACGTATCTCACGTCCCTATGGTGAAAAACAGCTCCATCGGGAGATCTCTTCTGGGTAAGCTGGAGTGGTTGCAGTGTACCACAGCGACGAAGAAGGCACAGATATTATGTCTCGATGCTGTTGTGTGTGGGTGTGTGGATTTTGTAAAAGTTTGCCGTACGCGTTCGGTACGTGCATTAGAGGGAGGTGCTGCTACTGTCCCAGAAGAACGTCCTAGCGCAGAAACAACTTATGCTTTACATTCTGACGAATATATTGCTGCTTCCATATCCGCTAAAGAACCACAATTACCACATCTAGATGTTCGAACGATTTATTTCCTATCTTCGGCCTTTAGACTGCCTCTTGAAATGGAACTGGATTCTGCATCTCCAATAACCCTAGTTCCCTGTTCATTTTATGAGCCTTACTTCAAACATCTATCTGTGCACCCAACGGTTCATAAATTTAAAAGTTACTCCAATGTACCCATAGAAGTGAAAGGATTTATATTACTCCAACTGTGTGTTAAATTTTCTCCACCTGCTTCTGTTGCTGTGCATATATGTAACACGAACAGTAGACCATTGTTAGGTCTTAACGCATTGGTTGCTCTGAAACTAGTACCTTCTATTGAACGTATGACAATAGCTTCCATTGACGTGCCGTTATTGCATCACAGTTACCCATAGTTATTTGCTAATTCAATTGGTCGTGCAGTCAGTGTGGCCCACCAAACCCGTTTAAAGTCGGATGCAAAACCGTTCTCCATATCACAGCCGCGACCGATACCCTTGCAAAGCAGGAAGCAGTTTCTGTCGCAAATAATCTGATGCCTCAAAATGACATAATACAACCCAGAACATGCTCAGCTTGGGTACACCCATTAGTTGAGGTTTTCAAAAAAGACGGTAGCGTTCGATTGTGCACGGATCCTCGAGCACTTAACGAACAAATTGTGGTTGAAAAATTCATTTTGCCTAATCAAGATGAACTGTTAATTAAATTTGCCGGAGCAAAATTCTCCTCAAAACTGGACATTAAAAGTGCTTTCTTTCACACACTACTTACGGCCGATTCCAGATCTCTCACTGGTTTCCACATCACAGAAGGTCTATTCCAGTACAGAGTTCTATCGATGGGTTTAAGTTTGGTTCCATCAGCTTGGCGAAGATTCACGACTCAGTCTTTATCTTCATGCTGCGGTTCTATTTTGTACATGGAGAATATATGTGCTTTCGGAAAATCTAACGAAGAGCATGATTCTAATCTTCATTTTGTGCTAACTCGTCTCCTTCAGTTGAGCTTTCGTTTGAACATCAACAAGTGTGAATTCTGTATAACTGAAATACAATTACTTGGCCATATCATGTCTGATGAAGGAGTTTGTCCCAACGTGGAAAATACTGAGGTTACTACAAATTCTCCAGAACCTACGAATCTACTTCAACTCAAACGTTACCTCGGACTCTGCTCATACTATTTAAGCCATCTTCCGAATTTCGCCACCGTGGTCGAGCCACTGCGATTACTTACGAGATCCACTATCCCATTTGAGTGGTCCGATACCCAGAGAGAAGCCTTTTCACGCGTGAAGCAGATGATTGTTTCCGTTTCCGTTGTCAGTATCTTTGACGAATATTGCAGTACGCTCGTTTCAACAGATGCCTCCGATGTTGGTCTATAAACCGTTCCCTCTTAAATTCAACGAGAACAGAAGATTATCGTATACGCATCACGAACACTTTCTGGTACGAAACGTAAATATTCAGCCAGCGAAAAAGAAGGTTTGGCCTGTGTCTGGGCCTGTGGGAAGTGACATACGTACCTTTTCGGTAGACGCTTCACTCTGAGAACTGATCACGCAGCATTGACGACAATTCTCAGTCAAGGAACTAAAGGCCGTAAACCATTACGGATCAGTCAGTGGTATTCCAGACTATTGAATTACGACTTCGAAATTAAATATCGACGTGGCTCAGAAAATCAAGTAGCTGATGCAATTTCCCGCCTACCTTCACCTATACAAACTGATACAGACGATATGAACGAATTTGAGATGGTGGCTGCTATTGAGTATTTGGAAATTTATACGGTAACCAGAGAGCGACTGCAAGAGCATACGTAAATGGACGATGAACAACAACTGAAACAATACCGGATGGTCTAGTGTCCAAAATATCACTGATGAGCTAAAATGCTATTACCCCTTGTGAGAAGAGCTTTCTTTGGTAGACGACTGCATCATGCGTGGATCACGGCTCGTTCCACCATATCATTTAAAACGTGAGATAATGCTGTGTGCTTATGAGGGACATCCTAGAATCACGTGGACTCTTCGTCGTGCTAACGAATGATATTGATAGTCACGAGTGTTTTCGTTATTCGAGATTCTTGCCAATGATTCCGTCCCTTATCAACATGCTGATAAATCAATCAAACTTATAGTTGCCCCTATGCGGCCAGTGGAATAACCTATGCGTCCGTGGGTAAAGCTGGCTATCGATATTATGAGACCTTTCGCAACAGCTCCTTGGAATAAACGTAACATACTGGTCGCCAATTGCTACTACAGTAAATGGTCTGAGGCTCATACTTGTGGAGATGTCACGTCAACCACAGTAATTCATTGAGTGAAACACCTCATTGCCCGCTTCGGGATTCCTGAAGTGATTGTCACGGGTAATGGATCTCAGTTTGTTGGTTGAGTTTGAAGAATTTTTGCGTCGGCAGGGAATAAAACAATCGCGGACTATTCCTTACAGTCTCTCAAGAAATGGTATGGTGGAACGTTTGAATCACTCTTTGAAGGAGTCTATACAGGCATTACAGTTACAAGAGGGAACGTGGGAGGATACTGTGCTTCAAACGTTATTCACTTACCGCACCAGCCACCATGGAGCGACCGGAAAAACGCCGGTCGAACTTCTGTTCGGGAGAGCTCTATGCAGCTCACCAACCTACAAATGAAAGCAAACATACCGAGCTGCTTCTGAGGGAGACTAACCAAAAGACCTATGCCGAGTCAGCAAAAATCTGGTACCCGGAACATTTGTTCGTTTGAAGAATTAGTCACACAACAAATGGCAAACAAGCTTCTCATCCCCGATCTCTATAAAGCTTACTCTCAGGCCCGATACATACGAGTTGGATAACAACAAGAAAGTCAGTCAACGTCAGTTATTTACTGGACGATTAACCGGAGGAGTCACTTTACCTTCACGTATGGAGCACCCTGATGCAAACCCCTCAAATCCTCGTCGCTCATCACGGACTCCAACCGTTTTATGTAGGCCTAGTTCGAAGCTGACCGAAAGGGAGTGATGTGTGTGTGTATATCCTTTACAAGGTCAGAACTTTCACCTCGTATCTGATTTGCGACTAACGCTCGCGTGACACATCGCGACTATGATTGGTTTAATTCTAACTGGTTCACTGATTTGACGTCCTTTGTACAAGTTTACTGGGCAGATTGCATACATGCTAGGCTACGCTCATTATTTCTGCCTCGCTTTCTGATTTACGATAGAACAGGGGCCCATTTGGACAGCTTCTGTTAAAGTCATAAGGACGCCGGGACTACACGTAAACGAGTACCTAACTCTACACAGCCACACTATGGAGCAAAATTAACCACCACAACTACCATAACCCCCAAAAACTTCTTGTTTATGTCAACAAAAGGAGGTTCACACTGATCTATTGTACTACCAAGGATTGATGTAAATGGACACTTCGTAGTCATTGACTTCGATAGAGATATCTTGATGACAGGGCAGTACGCTGCATCTCTCGTGTGTGTGTGTGTGTGGGGACTTCCTAGCAGGTAGGCAAAAACAGAACTCAGAATTTCAAAGTAGTCGTTTCTGTATGATAGTAATATGTTGGCGAGTTGGTGAGCGCCATTTCCGTCCAAACGACAACGCGTGTGAATTGCCTGATGGCCAATCAGGATAATTGAAGCAGCGTACCAACCGCGATATCATATGTTGTACGTGTACGATGACTTTTGATAAACAGATTGGGAATAACACAACGTTACGAGCACGTTGTAATATGCTACGTTTCAACCACCTCGGGTGGTCTTCCTCAGGAGTGTTGATCATGTTCCCCCTTTAAAGAACTAGCTTTATCCATTGTCAGCGGTTCCAAGTTAGTGTGTAATGTAGTTTATATTTGTCGCTCAAGCGTTGACTAATATCGATTACGACCACTTAAGCTTCTGTCTTCCTGCGGGCGCCACTCTGTTTGCCCTAGTTTTTTTAAACGTACTGTACGTGAATCCCGTGTAATTCTTCTGCACGTACCACACAATTCCATCAAAGTGACCTAGCCCTGTAGGCTGAATCCGCAACCATTTTGTGTGTTTGCCTATGTTTTAATCAACAGAAGATGAGTTGCTGCCTGTGGTCGATGTTTCAGAAAAGACACAACAAACTTACCATTGGCCACCGTCCAACTAACATAACAACCGTAGTGAATGGAAAGTTTGCCAGCCTATTTAGAACCCGGACAGAGAGTCACTTAGCATATAACATTTTGGGTCCAGCACAGTACGGCTTTCAGCGGGGTTTCTATTACCAAGCTAATCTTTTTGTAGCGAAGGAAATGTGGATGAACGCCGTAGGCCAAGGGTAATCGACGGACGTCGTGTTCGTCGATTTTGCGGCAGCTTTTGATAAGGCTACACGTCAATAGCCCCCTCACATACTTCGGTCGTATGGACTGCCTTGACTGATTGGTGTCTGTGTTAGGTTTCCGCCTTTTTGACTGGAAGGGATTACCACATCCAAAACGGTTCCAGCCTACCTCCGTTATGTGCTAACCTCAGCGGAATTTCGCAAGCTTCAACACCTAAGCCATCGCTGTTCCCATTTGCATGTTTACGATATTCCAGAGCTGCCGGACGGACCACCATTAATCAGTATGGATGATATCGAGTTCTGGGAAATGGCGGATGTGCCTGGAGAGTTCGGAGCACTGCAAAGTAAGCCCCATAGCCTATGCAGTGACTGTTGCCAGTAAGTAACGGCAAGTGTGCTGTATGTATATATATATATGCACTTTTATCCTCTGAGATTTGAAACCTTGGATTTGTCAGTCCTGCACTAGCAACAGATTAGAGAGGATCGTAGATTCGCACGCGAATTCTGTGGAGAAAAAACTTCAGAGTTTTGACAGGATATTTGGTACACCTCCTCCCACTCTTTGGAAGCTTTCCGACATATTTCACTAGTCTCCGTTGAGCCGAATGAATACTGTGACACCACTGTTTAGGCGCATTGTAGACAACTGGAACTGGCTGCTCGGGAAGATGGTGAATACACTGACGGTAGAAAAAATTTGACTGTTGGTGTGACGTCCTCAGTCCGCAGTTTTCTGTTGTATTTATCTTATTACGGACTGTCGTTTGTCTCATTTCACTTTGATACTTTGGAATTATTTCTATATTCTATATTCTCACTGAAATTCAATGATGAACTTCGTTGTTTAATTTCTTTCCAACAACCTCCTTCTTATTCGGCTCATCTTGCACGGTAACACACGGAACAGATCAGTGATAACAGTTGCACATGCATGGTCCATTTGGCACACGGCTGGACTGCTGTGAACTGGCTTGCTGTAGTAAATCTCCCAAAGTTTGTTAATCTCTTTAGACCTCGTGCAGCGCTCTTGCAGGAAAAATCACAGCAGCTGTTCCCAAAAAACTGTCTCAAGCTTAAAATAGGGATGGAACGTTGCGATGGCTCAGAAACGGAGTGGAACGTAAAGCCTATAAGTACAAATCAAGAAACACTTCTGTCTTGTGTTGCCAGTCGTTTGTAGTACAGTATGAGTATGCTAAAACGTTCATTAGTTCGTTTCTCGGCAAGTCACCGGAAAGCTTCAGTTGACTGTAATGTTTGTGACTGTAAGCAACCACCACAATTATTTAGGCAGAAATTAATTGCATCGTTGTGTGTGGTCGCATTAGACACTTCAAACTCTGGCGATGGTGTTGTGGTCTCTCATCCATTCTTGGACGGTTATGAGGAGGTCATCATGAATAAGTCCTAGTTGGCCAACAGAAGACCCGAAGTGGGTATCCACACAACTTGAGGAAAGTCATACTGGTATTCAAAGGGCCGTTCCCGTTCGACAGCCTCTGTCAGTGGGCGAGTGAGGAGAAATTTGATTTTATGAAGCGGACAGTAGAGACATCCGTTCAAACGCTTCTATGTTCAGCGGCCCTGGTTATCGACTGTCCCTGCAGATGATGAGCCTAATTTAGCTGACACGTCGCAATAAGATGCTCAAATCACCTACGCGCGATTGGAACCCTTCAATTATGTAAGTACGACAACCAATCATCTTCCGAATCCCGACTCAAGGTGATGATCTTACCAGGGTAGACTGCAGTGCATGGAATGTCCATCAGAGCTGTGTTCATCACCTGGTGGAATTTTCATGACGTTGCGTTTGTAACGTGAAGCAATCGGTTGCATGGAATGATTACTTTGTGCACGATAATGGTGAGGAGTTATTTGAGGATCATTCCAGCAGCTACCTGGAAGTAAGTTCCGGCTGGATCCAGCACTGTGAAGCGCTCACCCCCATTCGATATGTTTTGTCAGCAGTTCCGGTTGATCCTTGTTTCATACGAATGACAGCATTAATCCCCATACACGAGTCACGAATCTGAGTGTTCTTGCTTTAAGCTACTCAGCGTGAGCAATGGCCAGTTCAGAAGTGTAATTTCCACTTGCGCGTTTTAGGCTGTTCAGGATACAGACGCCTGGATGCGCGTTTCGGGAGGAATCGATCATAAACCAGAAATGACCTACCGGACAGTTAAAATGCGATGTGAGCGGCCAATTACTGTTAAGTGTGACACCGCCACAATAGGATGAGCACATACCCAACAACTCCCCTGTTTTCGTATTCGCGGTTTTTTCGGCCATTTCAATCGGGCGGCAAAAGAACAGTGATCGTGACAGTCATGCAAGTTATTGTCAGCCTTTTGTGACACTGCAGGGAATCGCGTCTTATCCAACATTATCTTTGTGTCAGGGTAAAATGCGTTAAATGGCCGAATTTTATAATTGTTGGTAGCTCTTTTTTCCAGTTTGAACTAAGACCTTATTGAATTTTTAAACCAATGCCATTTGCTTTCGAGTTCTTGAGTGACACATTATGCGAAACGTATGACAAGGAATAAATCACGAGTTTGTCTATTTTCAACCGCTGGGACACACATGTATGTGAGTACGGTGTTGTTTGTGTAGATCTCGTCATTGCAGCCTCTCTCTGTTTAGTTTCCGAGAGATAAGAGTTTCCTTTCCTTATTAGCCAATCAAGTGGCTAACCAGCATTGGCCGGCTGGAGACAAAGGCCCCACTGGCACACCTCCCGGTCTTATTCCTTCGGGTTTACACTGGATATGTGGTGTGTTGGTGGAACTGCAATTGGTGCAGCGCAAGCCAATAGCAGTGGTGGATAAGCGCAGGCGTCCTCTGGCTTCGGTCACTGTGACAGGCTAATCCGAATCGGACGCCGCCAACCGTGTTTGTGTACGGATGTTGGACAGTTTGTAGGTGGACACTTCTGACCTGTCATTTTTAACTCCAACTTTTCGCTGATCAAACGTAAAGATGTTCCAAATTCAGTCTCACCGATGCTTAAGTGACTGATTGAAGTGTTAAGTAGATCACCGAATATAGCACAAAGAGCGATGGAGTATCAGAAGTGGCTGCAGTTAGTGTCATTCGTACGAATTATGGATAGTTTAGTGTTTTCAATTACGCATGCCGCTACATTATTTAGTACGTATGAAGTAAGTATTCGGTAGGAATTCAAAATTCATGGCCTAGTTCGTCCAATATTCTTACTATTGTAGAAAGTGTGTAGCGTCGCATTTTGTATGAAATGGCTACAGTGAGATGGCCTCACTGAAAACTAACAAAATTCATCGATATCCTACGATTTAAGAGTTTCCTGAGTACAAAACCTGTAGAGCGTGCTCATTGAATCGGTGGCGAAGATAACATACAAATTGGGAATTGTGAACACTTGCGAATTTTGTGTCAAGAATTCAAGCAACAGTCTGAGTTTGTAGACACTTGAAATTAGCATGTCCGGAGTGTATGTGTTAACGTATTTCAAGTGAGTAACAAGAGTCCTTTTGCAGATGCGCAGAGTGGGGCTAATGTCGAATGGAAAATGACCATACCTGTAGCAGTTTTATATGAGTCGTTATCACTGTGAATGCAAGATAATGATTTTTGGGCTCAATTTCAGGTAAGGCATACCTAGGTCCACAGTGGTAACCTTTTCATCATTGACTAGAACTGTACACCAATCTTTTGTGACAGACGAAGGGTGTTTGATTAACAGCGGTGAGCTTGTGATCACTGGGAGAATCGGGCCCTAGCATCAATAGCTAGCTCCCTCTTCTTCTCCCCTTACATTCGACAGAACATCAACTTTATAAACGTTTATTTGCATGACGTCTTACGGTTGCATGTGAGGTTAGAAATCTATCAACAGTTCTAGCCTATTCAGGACAACTTTTAGGAAGTCATAAAGAATCCCTTTGTTTGAAAAGATTTCCACAAAGCTCAGGGAACCTGGCGAGGAGTTCAGCAGATGCTAATCAACTAAGTGAATCAAAATGAAATAATGTTCATTTTCATGGAAAGTCAGCTTCGGTTCAAACGTATGATTGTCAAGCACCACTTTTATACTTGGGCAACTGTTGCTGGAAGCTGTGAAAGGGCCGTTACAAGGTTCTCCGTGGAGACCGTTTAGTCATCATTAGCTTTAATAAGGCACAGTGTACAGTGAATCTTTATTGCATTGTGTTTAAGTGAGCTAGTTGATCTGGTGATCAGCGTCAAAATAATTGTAACTGTCGTACCAAATAATGGTATCACTCGGTCACAAGATCTATCAAAGATAGGTCTAACAAACGGCCGTGAAAATACTGACCGATGAATCAGATCTGGCTTTCACAATCGTTTCATCAAAACTTCAACAATATCGCCGACCAGAAGAATGAAGTTTTGGAGACGGAATATCTGCTTCTTTGACCAGAAGGGATCGATTAGGTTTTGTTAGAATCCCGTGGTTGATGGAGAAAGGACGATTGATTATAAAACTGTCAATGGTTGGACTGAGCTTGACAGTTTCTGAGAATGGAAGCAACATGAAGCTTGGGACTGTAGTGAAATAAGAATGAAGTATCATAGAAATCACCAGCCCGGCTGTAGTGGTGGCCCAAATGCATTTGTTTAACAGCAGAAAAAGAACGTCTCCATGGGTATTATAAATGTGGCCTTATCTGTTAGACCGACTTTTCCACATGGATTCTGACCACAAACCATCCAGGTGAGTCAAAGTTGTAAAACACTTTCCGAAGGAATGTTTGCTGGCTAAGATTTACGGCTGCAGAAGTACGAAGTTACGGTTCGTCATGTGTCATTTGGTCCATTATTCCGAACGAAAAAGATGTCAGATTTTCCCAAAGATTTCCAATACTTGAGGGGCGCAAGCGAAGTAAGGAAAGGTAGCAGCTACCTAAGAAGAAATTTGTAAACTGTTGACTCAAAAGTAACATCCAGAAGACAACGAGTAAGCAGGGTACACTGTTCATATTTAAGGTTGAATAGTACTGGGATCTGAATCCATAAACTATGGGATAGAATATGCGTGTCGGTAATATCAGCAGAGTCGACAGAGATATTTGTGAGATGCTGTTTTCGATTGGTTTATAATGGATGTCAGTGAATCTACAGGTGGCCGAAGCAGAGCGATCACCGCACAGGGGTGACGTTTACTGTCCCTGGCTCTTCAGTGGCGTTCCAACAAAGTCTGCCTTTGAGGGGCAGTTTTCTTAAGAAAGGTTAAGTCGAGACGTGTGTTCAGACGTGTAGGAAAGGTCATAACGTTTTGCTGGCCGAGGATACTTTGAAAGGTTGCACCAGCTCGCTTGAAATCATCGCAAACAATACATATTGACGTGTTGAGAACATTTAACAGAGCCGTCAAGTTCGAATACAAAAAGTCTGTCGACCTCCGGAGCTGGGCAGGTGGTAGATGAGAAGATTACATATCGCCCTTGAACAAAACTCACTTAAGAATCTGAGTTCGCATCCAACACTTAAGCAGCTTGCATTAGCACTCGAGTGAGTAAACAGAACGCCCACGGGTGAACACCAAAAGTCATTGGTGTAGATACTAACTCATCCACTACGTCTTTTGTAACACACAAGGTGATCAATAAAATAACAGTTGAAACTTTTGACTTGGACGGCCCAGTCTTCGATGATTTCGTGCAACTAGGCTTCCTGTAAACTGATCACACCGAAGTTGGCATATTCACGAAGATGGATGCTACTGTACACTTCAGTCATGGAACTGCTAGCAAAATATGTCGAATGGAGCAGTTGTTTCTACCTAGAGACACAGACAAATGCAGTTTACTGAGGTTATGTTTTTGGAGTGTAACTGTCCATCTCTGTGAGTGATGTGACGTTCTTTACCAAAACTGGTAGTCCTGTTGGATGTTGATCAAGTGATTGCATTCTTATCTCGTCCCGATCAAGCAGTTTTGTTCCGTTTTTCTCATTTGTTTTTACTCGAGCTGGTGTTCGATTTTTGATTTATGTTATTAGCAAAATAAGTTACTGAAACAACTTTGCATAGCTGTAGAATCTTGCTATCTTCTTCATTCGTACCCGGTCACTGTCTCGTATCTTATATAGAGGTGCAAAAACATATATGTACGGATTATTGCCCATAACATTACTCACCATATGAGCGCTGCTTACTGCCCGATACGCTCACGGTATTAATCTGTAGGCTATCAAGTGACATTCTCGGTGTAGATCAGATCTCTCTGAGAATGTTCACAGTTTACAACAGCCCCAAATAGGGAGCATAAGTAAACTGCTCCTACACCTTTGCCGCCATCATTTTTGACATACTGCTGATTATGATGGAGTATTTTAAGGTCTTCCGTGCCATAGCAATTTGGAGTAAAAGCGTAGGAATAGTAATCGTCATTCATAGTGTAGCGGGCATGACTACAAATTAATTATTCTTGTGATTTCGTCACGAAGTGCACATTGGCACTGGTATGTTGACTGTCGAGTTAAAATATGTCAGTTGTTTCAGCCAGTTTAGCAGTCTATGTATTACTCACAAGTATTAGCGCAAGCCCCACACAATAAGGTCATGGACCTTGACAACAAACCTGTGATAACTGATATCATCATAATCACAGATACTTTGTAGGAGACTGTCAGTTTCAGGTTGAACATCAGTCACACCCGGTGGCAAACTTTGAATTCAGATAGACTTCCCATCCAGTCACTTTCGAAAAGCAAAACAAGACTTGAGTTTTGCTCTTGTTAGAGTTCGTCATGGCAAGGAGAGAAACTCCACCCACGAATTCATGAAGCAACAGTGTTGACCACTGTGCCATTCACCTCACTTAAACCAAATCCCCGACTACTCATCAGTAATCTTAAATGAACATCATTCCTTTCTCATATCATTCCCTAACCTTTCACCGATGCCATTCAAATCCAGGATCAGATATTTGAAACCCCTATTATGTGTACGCTTTTAATAGTACCACTAATGTTGGATACCTTGATAATCGGAAACCTCAAAACGTTTATCGAAATTTGAGTGGCTGGTTTATCTTCCATTTGATTGGCTATCATCTGATCAGTCAAGGTCGTCAGTGGAGGTGACTTCAGCCAGCGTTTCGTATAGTAACAAAGATGTGGTTTGCGGTAGCGTTAGTGTGTTTGAATTTTGTGCTAGGAGTTTCTTCGCAGTCTGTCTGTGGTAAGTTCAACTTGTGAATTGGGTGAGTGATAAAATTTGCCTATGAAAATTAATATAAACAGGCAAAACATCGTTGTAAGAATAACTGTGAACGAAGGTCTTTGCTAATGAGACTCATAAAACTCCATTTGGCTTGACCGTAAAGATGCATTCATTTTGAATGAAGAAGATTAACCAATCCTATGTCCCATTGTGCGCTATCTCTCACGCCCGATGTGGGGGTGGCCAACCGATGACTTACCAGTGAATCGAAAGAGAGATGGATCAGATAGTTAGAGAAAACGACTCACATCTGAATGAAAATTTGCCAGCAAGTATGAATGACGTCCAAATGAAGACAACCAGTGGGTCGCCTGAAATTAAATTAAACCGCTAACACGTTACATAGTGTGGATGACATTGTCTTCTGTGTTCAGGATCTTGTGTGGAATGCCCTTTCTGTTCCCAAAGAATCTAGTCAGAGTTGGAAGCCAATCCGATTGAATATAGAGAATGCTGCTGTTCGCGTGATTAACCTAGCAATGAAATAACTTCAAATTATCGAGGGAGGGGGCGAAAACCGTCAGAAGATTGTCCAGCGGAACAGTGTGACTTTCATTTGCAACCTAAGTGTGCGGGCAAGATGGAGGTGTCTTGAAAATGGTTGTTTAAATTAAGGTATAACTGAGTTACACTCCTTTTTCACTGTTGCTATAAGAACCCAGGGTTTTTCTAAGATTGTGAAACACTAGAGTATCGGTGCCGCCATCAATAAATTTGATGTGCACCATTTATGACCGGTTACAAATTACCAAATGCATGCCACATCGCGGTCATATGCGGAACGAAAGACGCAATAGACATACCAATTATGCTAGTCGTCGATAAGGTATCGTAACTGTTACCATGACGAGGCTATGTTAACAATCGAGATTATTGTGATTTATCCTAACTAACACTTACATGGCTCAACCAGAGAACCGGTCGCTATGAAATATTTCTAGAACAGTTAATCTTCCGATATGTGAATGGTGTACTGTTGATAACTGAATGCAAAGAGCGAATCGAAAATGCCATGACATCATTAAACGGACCACATCTCGTTATTGCAGTAAATTATGAACATCAGCCTGATTATTCTTTTCTGTTTTTGAAAGTCACCATTGCAGAAATGACTGGAGGTTTGTTGCAACATATCGATTATAGCAAGTACACGTGGAATGATTAATATGTTCTTTCCAATACTTTTGGGAAGTCAAAAATCAAGAATCCTCAAAACGTTGTTCAGTGAACAGAGATTTGCACTCGTGTTAAAATTTGGAGTGAATTTAGAGTGAATTATTAAGTCTGGTTCTCGTGGAAAAAGTGTGTCCACAATAATTGATCTCCAAGAATTTCGAGGAAAATCCCTAGAATAATTAATGGTTATGGCGTTAAAGCTGAAGGCTTTTTTATCTCTGTGGTGCAAAGGAAATGTCGGCCACTGTGACAGGGGCACACAGTGCGACAGATGTATTATCCTACACCGCACTGTCTCAAATCCCACATTATTCACCGAATTATGGCTTTTACGTCAATCCCATTAGCATCCTGAAGCGGTAGTTGAAGTTTCGGATCTTGCAGCATACTGTAGCATGAGTGAGGTATATACACACGGTTTTACCCACGGCAATCAACACACAAACCACCGGTATCACCGACTGCTCATTATCTCCCAAGGGATCATCACCCAGTGGATCCCATACGGATATCTGTCATTGTTTACGCATCGACATACTGAGGCAGTTAAACTGGGAAGCTAGTATCTAGCTTTGTGTGTTCGGTTAAATTGGCTTGTTTTCTACCTATGTTTTATTAGTGGCGTTAATTAACAAACAGTGATTAGCACAAGTGTCTTCTGCTTCAAGTGTTTCTGTCTTTCAGTCTCCTGTTCTGTTGTGCATACTTGATAATATGCTGAGAAATTTGTCGAGTCATACTTCGTGCGCATTCATTGTTCCAGTTGATCCACCAGAATTTGTTCATGGAAACCGTCAGTTCAACCATATACTATTTAAAATAGCTAGTTCCCTTCAAGAAGTTGAACGGAATAATACAGGCATGTATTTCATATGGCACTGTTGAGAGTAATATATAGCGCAATCTGCACACCTACGTATGTATTTCAATGCTACAATGAAACAGACACAGAAAAGATGAGGACAAACGTGTACACATAAATGTGATGCTCTAACCAATTCCTTATTGACGTGTTCTGTTGAGGGACTGAAAAAGCTAGGAAATCAAAACAGACTGTTTGTGAGCATACAGCGACAAGCTATCGTTCGAATGACGATGTCAATCGTTCTCCAGATGAGTCCGTGTGGAGCAGAGAATCAGAGACCGAACAAGTTGGTCACGTTTTATGATCTGTCTTAAATACGCGCATAGAGAACGAAGCGGTGGGACTTCGGCCTTGTGAGATAACTGGTTTAGTCATGGTAGCAAACCTAGTTGAAAATCGAAGCATAACTACCATAAAATCAAGAGAGAAGGGGATGTGGTTATAAACCAGCTGATACGGTATTATTGTGGATGTTATTTGCTCAACATGTTGAGAATTCAGCTAACTGTGAATCACAATTTTTAGTTGAATTATCCGAGTAAATGAATGTTTTTGACGACAGGTAATTAAGGGGGCTTTAGGTTACATTCTGTTTTGTTTCTTACGTGGCTTGCTGGTAGACTCTCTTAGAAATGATTAATATCAGACCGTAATAATGGGAAACTCAGCAGTCAGACGTTCTGACCACGAAAAATCCTTGGCCTTGGAAGTGTTCTCCGGACATCCATTACGCGATATGTGAAAATACACAATGGCTGACAGTGACACATCGCCAGTGTCGTTGTTACTATGCCCAGTACAGTTCAATCGTCATTTGCTGTTCTGACATACCTGGCGTTGAGAGTTGCCGTTTAGTTTCTGCGTGTTCGACTTGTCCGCACGCTGTACATTATACAGTACAGCTTCCCCAAACAATTAAAGCAGAGTGAAGGTTAACTCAATACCAGAAGCAACTTATGTTGATTGCAGCCTGAGGAGTTATAATGTTTCAAACTGACCTTCGCGTCCAAATGGACCTTATAGATGAGTCGTTTCGAAATAAAGCAGTATATTCAAGATTCGCTTTTATGATAGCACATTAGTAAGGCGGTTGTAAGATGTCAGTAAAACACCACAACGCTGGCAATCTCAAACCAGACATAATCGACTAATAATATCCAAAAGTTTATTCACAACACCTTGTGAACAACGCTTTTTCTGAAGAAAACATTAGCAGAATTGTCTCGCTCACTGACAACCCCGTGACACTGGCCTCTTAGAGTGAGGCAATTGACCTCACTGAAATAGCACAGCAATGTCTAAAGTACAGACTGAAGTTTGGGGGATTGTTAAAATTAAGTGTGCACTTCAACTTGAATATTTCCTTTCGAAGTGAGTCAGCCGAAATGCTTATCTAGATGTGAGTTGTGATCAATTTTACGTATTCAGCTTGTGATAACCTCTACTGTCAACACAGTAAGGCTCAAATAATTTTGAACGAATTGAAAAAAACACTGGGTAAAGGGTGAATAGTAGTCAGATATGGTGATTAGCACATCTGTGATCTTGAACAAGAGGTGTGGAACTATTCTTAGAACTATTTCTGTTTTTGCAATGTACTGATCAGTTTTTATTTTAGGAAAACATTTTTGCAAAGCTACACAGACTCACGGAGCAAAACGCTAGATATTATCTAAGTATCATGAAAAGGAGAAGTAAGGGATAATCATACGGCAATCTCTGACGCTGACTCTCTCCAGTAGAACACTGTGACCTTGAGGTTTGGTTACGTGGCTCGATGAATGATGTGCTTTTGGTACTTATGGCTGAGTGCAGCGTTCCACACTGTGAATCGGGTAATCAGGGCGCATTAATTAACTTCTGTCCTGATCACCTTGTCAGTGTTGTTACTTTGTTCATGGCATGCAGCATAAAGCTGTTTGAGAAGACAATGTGGAAGGTGTCAATAATGGTGTGTGGGTGAATGATTTTCTGATAGATGGGCAGAGTTTAGACGATATTCAGTTATTTTCCGATGTTATTGACGAGTAGTCGGGGATTTGATTTATTTTCAAGTTGAATGTCACTCACAATTGATCGCAGTCTTCGCATTCACATAGACATTTCAGCCAGTGTTTTTCGAGAAGCACCAGCCTCGAGTTTCGCTCTCATTAGAGCTCTTCAGCAGTGCATATCCTTGCCACGGCCGGGATTTGAACTCCGGCCATTCCAATCATGAGGCACCGTGTTAACCACTGCGCCATTGACCTC
>QNGE01003477.1:0-54592 GCA_008508345.1 Paragonimus westermani | reverse complement strand
ATCGCGGGGTTATCGATTGGAGTTAACAGGCAGTAACTGTGTCTCCTCTCGAGACGATCGGGCAACCGGATCATTGCTCACATGTAAAAGTGGTTGAGCGTTCAGATTTGATAATTCGGTCGTGCCTAGTGGGAGGTCAATGGCGCAGTGGTTAACACGGTTGTCTCATGATTGGAATGGCCGGAGTTCAAATCCCGGCCGTGGCAAGGATATGCACCACTGACGAGCTCTAATCAGAGCGAAACTCGAGTCTAGTGCTTCCTTTCGAAAGAGGCTGGCTGCAAAGTCTATCTGAATGCAAACGCTGCAATAAATTGTGAGTGATATTTTTTGATGTATATCATGTAGTTCTGTTCACTAAAGCAATGGCCACCCAATCCATTAGAAAATGTGGAATCCACTAGTCACTGCAAAGCCCAAGGTTTGGTAGTTTGCTGCATGGATTGGTTTGCGCGACACCTTCGGAAATGGTCAAATCTTTGTGATCAGCCGTCCACTTGCTTTAACCTAGTAGATCATCGAAGTCCCGGTTGAATCCTACTTGGTGTTTCGCACACTATATGAGGTCGCGTTCTGTGTGCGATCCACCTCCGGTCTGCGCTTGCGTTATGCCCGGCGCAATAATACACAGCCGATCAGCGGCAAGTCTCTTCCATGTAGGCCGCGTATATGTGATATGGATGCAGCTGATAGACGCGGGTGCGAATGATTAACAAATAGACGAAAAAAGAAACGATGCTGTGCGTTCACAAAGCAGTCTGGACTTCGGCTACCTCCGTATAGATCGAGTTGAGTAATATCAATTACCAACCTACAGCGATCTAACCAACAAGTTATGAGATATGTATCTGCGGCAGCCAAGCAAATCACGATGAACCCGACAACAATCAAGATTCGTTAACCCCTAGTTTTGATCGATTTGGCGTAATAGTACAAACAACGTGATTGCATCACCATCAAAATGCCTTAAGATTTAAAGTAATTATTGATGCTGACCTTCAAACCGAAACTGCCTGATCAGTCCATCCTTGTTTGGACTTATCAGGTACAGGGGGAGTGAATAAGGAATCATTATCAGCCGACGATCCTGCCTGGTAGGCCACTAGTTCGATGAGCGCCGCTTGTGGCAAGGAAATTTGAATGAGGTACACCTTGGTTTTTATCCCCTCCATGTCTAAGGGTTTCTTTAAGCTGCCAGTGGCAAACGCTCTGGTGACGTATAGTGCAGTTGACCAAACAAGTGTCTGTGCATCGTTAGCAACCAAGTCACTTGTCGTGAAATCACAGTCCTTCCAAATGACAATTAGGACTACGCGACGAAGACAACTGTAGTAAGAGAAGTCAGATTCGTGAGTAAAATGAGTTTTTCCCGTTGTTCACCCTCCTCTTAGTCGGTCTCCGAATGGTTGCCGTTGATGTTCACTTTCCTGATGGACACCAGTTCAAGGTAGTTCAACACAGTGCTACTTGTTGGCTTGAAGTCAACCCCAGACTCCTTCAGCTTCAGTCCCATAACTCTTGAAAACGAAAAGGTTGAGAGTTCACCCAGAATCAACAGTCAGATACACTGTAAGGTCGTTTCAGTATGATACAAAGCAGGTATTGACAACGAAATGCTTCACTAGAAAACTGTATTCGAACTTTGCCCAGACAGATATACATACAGGTTTTGATTTTTATAAATGGTATTGCTGAATATGTGCTGTTCGACCAACTTTTTCGCAGGGTACGGAAAACCTACGGACTATGTTTGATCTCAAATTTGTCAGCCATGACAACCGAGCGAACTTTGATGGGTAAAAAAAGCTCAGCGGATTGTCGATTCGAACCTCTGGACTTAAACAGTTACCGTATTTAGCGAGTTATTCAGACTAACAACTTTTTTGCTCCTTATTCGCAGGCAAAAATCGATAAAGAGATTAAATGAACTTCAAAGTAAACGACTCACTCCAACATGTCTCGTGTTTAGGGCTAACCAGTGAGGACAAGATGTAATCATTTTCTAAGACTGATACACAATTATTTTGTTGAATTTACTTATTTACCGAGAAGGTTTGTCGGTAAATTCTTAACGACTGAATGAGGTGCTAATGAAGTTAGGCAATCCTCATGATATATGTGACTAATACAGTCTACCCGGAGCAATTCCGTTAACCAATATACCAACCTAGAGAAACGGTCACAGCTCCGTGATGACCAGGAAGATGCAGCAGACAAGCTGATCGAAGTTAACATTGCCAAAATGAACCGAAGCCGCGTGGTACTTAGTCGATCCACTTCGGTTATGCGACTGAGAGAAACAACCTCAGACTGGAAACGATTTTCGGCAAATAAAATATGTATTATGGCCATACCAGTAGGTAGCTAGAGCGATGCACTTATTAAATTATCAAAGCACCGAAAAAACGCGTAGGAAACTTGTGGGGAGGGCGACCAAACTGAGGACGGTGTTTTTATGGGAGGAGTTGACGCGGTTTGTTTTGCTCTAGATTTATCGCTATTTAAAATTGAACGTCTATGTTTATCAAGTTTTTACTACCGGGACATTTGAGTAACTATTTTAGTCTAGTCATGAATTCGCAGACTCGAAAAGTAAGGTTTCTCTCTTCGAATCCATAGTATTTATTTGAAAATTTTCAATTAACTGCATACTGTGGTTCCCGCAAACTTTGGTACAAATTGGTGCATCATTTGGCCACAAGATTTGTTTAAACCGAAGTTCACCTGCTTCGACCGTATTGGCTTAACTTGTTCGACTAACTGCGACACTACATACTCTGCGTGGAGCTTCACAGGCCTGCAATTGATCCAGCATAAGCAACAGTCACATGCAAGCCAGTGGGCCTGTGAGTGATCTACTAAACGGGTCTTTGAAAAACGGCGCCCCTTGGGAAGCTAAAAAAGTGTGTGCTACATTCTAAGTCCTTTCATATCCCATGGTTTGGGACAAAGGGTTCATCTGTGAGTGATATATATATAAATATTTGAGCACACTGAAACGGAAAGCAGGTAGAACATTCCATAGAGGTAGGACACATGATGCGTGACACAAAACGTTGTCTTATATGCACTCAGATTCACTGTCTGATATGCGGTAACAAAATACATTTGATGTATATGAATGGTAGCACTATTCACAAATTTATGACATATAACCTGTCTCGAAGTTCAAACTGTACATGGCTGGATAAAGTGAATTAAGATTGCGTTTTGCATTCATTCACTGTATTGCAGTCAGGTGTGATTCGGATGGTATAGTGCTCTAGCCTACACTTGGCGAACAGAAAAATCAACTGCTAGACCCATTCGTTCTGGTGACTGATGATGCACTTTGGCTGCAAATAGGATGTGACAAAATGTCAAAATTGCTTTGTCATGGCAAACGGAAGAGTTCACCGTTGACTATCCCGTTACTGTCGAAAACGTGGCGAGTTGCCTTCATCACGTGTAAACTAGTCAAATAAGACATACTAACGGGAAGTGGAATCACACGGCTCAGCGACGAGGCCACAGAAGTGAGGGGGGACAAGCGACTCTTATGATTCTAACAGCATGGCTATAAGACGGGACAGAGTCCACAAATAGCGCGGTAAACGCGATGCTGCGTTTTCAACACATCAATTGTCTCAGATTCTTTAGGAAACTTGTTAGATAGCGACCAGTATTCTGATGATTTGCGAATCTATTTCGATCATGAAGGCAACCTTTTAATATCTACCAGGTTAGTGGAAAAACTATCGTGCTGGTACAGTCTGTTAGAGAAATATCATATCTTTACTTTATCCGTTTGTATTCACCGACGCATGCTTGTTTCCAGTCCAGCGTTGCTTCTCAAGCGCTGAGGTGGTTACAGAGGCGTGTGCGAACGACCACGTGTTATCGATCGTGCCCCGTGGTGGCCAAAACACTGAGATTATGCGGCCGAACGACTTGACTGGAAATGCGCGAACACATCCACCGTGCGCACAGCCAGTTAGACTGGATGTGGTTCGGCAGTGTGTTGCTCCCGTTCGTTCAGCTGAATCGGTTAGGAAGTGTGTCCGTTCGGTGAGTTTTTGGGTTCGGACTCCGAATGTTGGCGCCGGGGCAGAGAAACGGGATAGTCGACGGTTAACTCTTCCGTTTGCTATGACAAAGCAATTTTGACATTTTGTCACATCCTATTTGCAGCCAAAGTGCATCATCAGTCACCAGAACGAATGGGTCTAGCAGTTGATTTTTCTGTTCGCCAAGTGTAGGCTAGAGCACTATACCATCCGAATCACACCTGACTGCAATACAGTGAATGAATGCAAAACGCAATCTTAATTCACTTTATCCAGCCATGTACAGTTTGAACTTCGAGACAGGTTAAATGCCATGAATTTGTGAATAGTGCTACCATTCATACGCACATACGTGTTCTGTTGAAAATGAAGGTGAACCACATTTTTCAAGTTATCCTCTAGCCACCTAAGTAGTTCTCACATCAGTAGAACTTAAGGTCAATAGCACACCATGTGGTCTCTAATTTTCGTCAGTTTATAGCTCATGTATAATTGCACACTTTTCTCATAGAGGATTCAGAAAGTGCTTCTAAAGTAGACCAGAATTCAAGCTTGAATATTGGTCTGATAGGTGACCGTTTCATGATGCTATCAATTAGCCAATTTGTCAGAACCATAGATAATTCAATAAAGGACCGTTCATTAGGGTATTAAGACTAGAATAAGCCACAGTGTTTCTGTTCGCCTTATCTCTGTACCATGCTTGTTCTCAGTTGTACTCAAACTCACCAGGTAGCCAAATCAGTCCCAGTTTATTTTCAGTCGAGTGTTTGTATTGAATCGTTTGGTCGTGATCTGTTCACATACCACGTGGAATGAAATCGACCCTGTTGCATACAATCAGTCACATTCACGCGTTACCTCTGCGAAACTCAACACTAGTACCCGTTCCAAGTTCAAAACCTCATTAACTTCCTCATCCGATTGATTGTCGTATGGCCTTCTCTTCCGCTATCTCAGTCTAAGTGCCAATCCTGTCAGGGATAATCAAAGAATCTCGTCACTTTATGTACTAAAGAAACTTCCGATTTAATGATCTCCACCAAACAAATCTTTGTGACACACGTGGGGTTGTGTTATCTGGAAGCAGTAGGGGATGCCCCTTTGAATTTCACCGAGGTGCCATCAATTTAGCACATATGAAAAAAGTAGGAATCGTCGACTGTTTGAGTCTCTTAGCTGAGCATCTTGATACCGGAATAAGTAGAGTGTTAAGTATTCTCACTTTTCCAGCACGCCACCATACCCGCATCTAAAAGCATCTTGAAAGCCAGCATCACCTGCATTGGTAGTGCATACCAGTTATTGATGGCTTGTTGAGACAAACGAGATACACAGTGAAGTCTTCCTGGTAGCTACTTGAGTATCGTAAGCTGATGACTCTGGAATGTGTACTCACTTCGGAGAGGGAAATCTACTCTGAGCTCCTATCGCAGGCCATCTAGTAAAATTCAGTATACCACGGCCACGTCACCGATAACTTTGGGAGTACATGTTCAGATACTCTAGATGCTGGTTATAGGAGAGGCCCTTCACCACAGTCGCCATAAGCGTGGCTCATGTGTGTGCTACCTCAAACTGAGAAATCTCTTTGTGCACAGGGGAAGTCAAGCAGTTGAGCAGCGTGTGAGCCCCACACACAAAGTGGTTCCTGTGCTAATCATTCCGCTAGTATGCACGTCATCCATTTTTGTTCAGTGTATGGGGTACCTTGCGTTGCTCCCATTAATCATTAAAATGTCTCGCTGACTTAACCGGTAGGCAACAGCACGTTTTCTTGATGGGTCACAAATACTGCCCAATGGCCTCTTTCCCTGAGAGACAAACGACAATTTTCGTGTATCGTTTCGTGCTTCGTAGGTCAAAACTCTTAGTTATTGTAGAATGTGCATTGAACCCTAGCTCAGACAATGTCAACTGCGTGAAATTTACGTGGATTGACTAGATTGGAATTGCTTAACGTCTGTCCGCAAATGCTACCTGGTCTGTCACGTAAGTGAACAAAATGGGGGCAATGAATGGTAAGACAGATGAACCCACAAACAGATACGTCTGTCTGTCAGCTTGTGAACATTCCATTAATCATGGGGTTGTGAATCATTTGTGACACCAACCGGTCATTTCAGGCCTGGCCGAGGGCCAGGTAAATCAAAAATGTGAGAACCCATCTACCAGCCATTCACTGAAGCAGCTAACATCACACGGAATACGTGGAGTTGGAAAATTTATGAGAGTATGTACGTACGAAAGGTACAAAACCGTTCCCTAAAAGCGTGGTTGACAAACTGTTATTTAGGATAGGAAATATTCTGCGCTCAAGTTGCCGAGCGTCAGCCGTGACAATGGACTTCATAGCTATGCCCATGTTTTCGCGCGCTGTCGAAACAGTGCCTAGTATCAGTTACAATGTTGCGGGTTGAAGGTACCGGGTATGTGTTGATTAATGTTGACTTGTTTAAACGGACACTGTTTGGCTGTTTCTGGCGTTCTTGTTTTGTACGGCCTTGTAAAAATAAGACCCAGATGCATCTGTCAGTCAGTCGTCTGCTTTTTTTTACGTGTTGCTGCTTGTACTTGCTTTCTCCAATTCACGTTGGTCGCTTCCAAACAATACAAACCCCCTAAATACATGTGATTAACCAGAATATGATCGCGTTCGTTTTTAGAACTCATGGTTGTTGAGTACCTTACCGATGGTCGGTAAACATGTGACGTTTGGTTTCCGAATTAGTACCTTGTTCATACCAGTCGAATCACTCACACAATTTGGGATTTTAAACACTGAGTTCCCTTCAATAACTTCATCAGCGCAGAAAGAAAACATATGTTGCGATATGTTAACATTTTGTTTACTCTCATCAGTCGCAAATGTAAAACATGCAAGTTGTATGACAGACAATTAGAGATAGAGAGGGTATGGACACGCATACAATCACACCACGTGCTGTCATCACCACCACGGCAACCCTATAGGTTGCTTCACCCACTTTTGTGCACACAGCGCCGGCTGGTGAGCTCTAATCAGCATGGCTTCGCTAAAGGCCAGTAGCTTCGGGTTCTGCTGACGTAACAATATTTTGAAAGAGTTAAGCGGGACCATCTGGTGACCTGTTATCATGAGGTGTCTGGCAATTTGGGATGGTTTAGGCAGACGAGCCATGAATAACTAGAACGATCTGAAGGTTATAGACCAGGCTTACAAAGACGTGAAGAGAAACGGTGCGGTGAAAACATTTAGAAAACAAAAGAAAAAAGGGAGCACTGCGATTAGTCGGACAGATTTGTTAGTGTTTGCTGATTTGAAGAAATAAGTAGTCAGAAGTTCTAAAAAAAACTTAAGAATGCTTACGGACGATGGCGACTTTTTGACTCACCCAAACTTTTTTTCAATCCTCCGAAAGAATCACTCAACTGGAGTCCCACTATTCTTGGATCTAATCAGTGGTGCATATTTATTCTCGACACAGTTTTATTCAGCCAGTGTAGTCCATCATTGCTTTCTGACAAGTTATTAACAATCTAAACACAACACCCACCCCAGTTCGATGCGGACTATGAGCACGGGACAGATAAGAGTGCTTCTACGAAGCAGCCTGCCACTATATCGGCCTACCTGTTATGAGTAACTCTGTCGGTGTGATCAACACGTCACCCAAATTAGTTCACTTGGTCACCGGGAAGCGTAAGCCTTCCTAGCACGTCCTGATCTATCCTCAGTGTAACAGAGTATGGCCGGAATGAGTTAGTTTTCAGTAGTTGTCCTCAAGAGGCACCAGCACTACGACTAGTTATACGGAGTCGTTTGCCACTCCGTGCCTTCTCAAGGCGTATTATTCAGAAACGTGTAATTTTCTCGTCAACAGTTAATATGTAGTTTGTCGATTATTCTTTCTCATCTGTTTGCCAATTGTCAACGGTTTGAGGAAATTGATTGCATTTGAACAATTTGTTCACTGGATCGTGTTAAAAACGTGCGGAAACTCGGAAATGCTGACTAGATTGAACGTAGGCTGTCTAGATATCGCAGATTGCGACCACACGTGAAGTTGGTCGTTTTATACGTGTACGGCTGGTTGAAGATTGGTAGTAAAAATATCAGTGATCCTATTCTTTACTCGTGTTTCCAACTTGGTCCATGAGTTCGAAAAAAACTGTTTTCACTTTATACTCTCACTTTACTCTGGAGACTAATAGCAAATAATGAACTAGATACAGCCCAATGTTAATTTCGACGTAGCAGGAATAGTGGACCGAGAGCCATGGATACAGCTACGAGGTTGTTTTGAGTAGCATGTACTTTTATAGATAGTGATACATGAAGCAATTCGATAGATGCTGTGAAACAGTGTCGCACCAATCACATTGTTTTTCAGCTGCATGAATCTCAGACGGCTTTCCTGATTGGCAGATGGTGAACGAACAGCATAATGGCAATCAAGACACTCGTGGTTGGTTGTAGTCGTGTCGTTATGATTGACGGACCCGAAACTATAGCGTACTGTGGTAGGCAAACAGCTGTCCTGGGAGCTAGGATAACTATAGATAAGTGCGAAAATGTATGAACATTCAGACTATATTTGAAACGAACACAGAGGTTGCGGTTCCTACCCATTCATTGAGTTGGATATGACCGCAAATGTGCTACCATCAACCCATCTTTCAGATGATTATCTGTAATAACTGCTTTTTAGAGTAGATACATATAAAATAAAAATTTACACCATTATTTCGCTCAGAGAATATTTACTGTGAACACAACGCTCTGTGCCGATGAGTACACAGTCTTTCCCTGACGGAAGTGTTTTTGATTCTATTTTTCAACAAGCTTTAAAAGCAGATTGCAACTTGCCAATAATCTTTGAGGATGAATTTTGTGCTAGTCTTAATTCGGAAAGTAATTATTATACCAAATGCCGAATTACACCAAGATCATTTGTCTGACTGGGCGATAGTGAGACAATCTGAATTCAGACAGCATCAAGAAAGGTCCAGTTGAGGATAGTAGACATTACACTTATGAGACTGAAGGCTATAGGCTACACTGGCTAACAGTGCAATGTTACTGATTGCGAATACAGTTTACACTCTGAAAGGACAGTGTGGTTCATCGAGTACGGCATCTTGGTTGATCTGCAACGTCAGCAACTCTGATATACCTCTGGATAAACTTCCTGTGCTGTGGTCTGGGCGATGATGGCGTTAGCCGTATCAACACACTGTCATAAAGAGGACAGAGTACTTCATTAAAAAGGAGAGAAAGACCCACGCGAGTTCCGTTTGATTAGGCTCAAGCTGAACTGATGGAGTGAGAATACGAAACACGTGATTCACATGCTTCTCCGCGTGGGGCCGTGAATTGAACATAGTGACAAATAAAATCATTCACTTGTCACCATTTGAATCAATTGATAGTCCGCGGCACCACCGATTCGGTTGTGCAAGTCTCAAATCAATTCGTGCCTGATGCACTGAATATTGTCGCGCTCTTGATGAAAAAAGCACAACAAGGATCTCGGCTACAAAAAGCAAACGCAATCTGTGAAGGCAGCAATATCCATGCCGTACAGAAAAAATCGTTTGCATTGGCAGTTGCTATCGGACGACAGTTTTGCTGCGTTTTACTTGACCCATTCCTTATGACTTCTCCCACCTTTAGTTTAAGCAATTCAGTTGTTCATATTTGAAATACGCTCAAAGAGCTTGTTTAAATCGTCTTCCGTAGTATACAAATTGGTGACAGCATATGACCGTTGTTCTGATTGGATGACGTTAATCGACTTCATTTCCGCTCACGGCAGCCTGTGCTTTAACCATGATTTGCTGTACTTTCTCCAATGGGAGAACCTCTACAGTTCACTCTTGCTACAACTAGTAACCGCTTCGAAAGTCTCCATCCTGGCTACAATCGGTCCTTATAAGTAGGAACGCTCGCACGTAATCAGGACATGTAAGATCGTATGGGTTTACAACGATCCAGTCAGTCGGACGATAATTAGAGTGTCGTACCAACAGGAAAGGAATGAGCATGAGTAGTGGTCTTGCACAGTAGGCTATCCAGTGGGGCCGACCAACACAGTGAGCACCGAAGATTGACACAGACATGTATCTGTGACATGAACGTCTGGACTAGCATCGGGGCTGTGAAGCTGTCGTTCAATAACACCATTACCGTTCCAGTCAAAGTTGCATGTGTTAACAATTATCGTCTGACCAAAAGTCATAATACATCCCTTATGCGATTTTGACAAGTAGTTAGCTTGAGAGCTATCGACCAAAGGGGCAGGTTAACAGGATAAAATGAAACCCGGTGTTTTTGATTTTGACGAATTTAGTGAAACTGAAAGTGAACATATTAAACAACTCACTTCACCGAATTATAAACGACAAGCTTTCTTAAACTTCTGAAAGAGGACACAATAAACAGGCAACAGTAAACGATCTATCATGTTGGCCGACATTGTTTATGTCAGCAATCAGTGGTTGATCAAGCGCTTTAGAGCGTCCTAATCGAATAGGTCACAGAAAACTACTTTCAAACTATTTTGTAGTACAATTATGGATTGCACTTATCTCCAATTTGAAATTACGTGAATTACTAAAGTTGTCGAGAGGTATTCTCACAACTCATAAACAGTAGGGGATATTGAGTGATGTAATTTAAAAACTGCTCATGACCGAATGCGGTTTTGCATTCTAACAGACATTTCACAAAACCCTTGTCGAAAAGAAGTACTAGACTCGAGTCTCGTCTTTGTTTGAACCCATCAGCAGTGCATATCATTGACGAGATCCTGGTTTGAACTCGAGCCAAGCTACTACCTAACAGTAATCGGAATACCGCACAGCAAGTTTAATTATTGCTGCGAATTCCGTTTTGGGAAACCGTAGTCGTTTGGGTAACAAGATAGCTGCTGTGTCTCCTCTCAAGACGACCGAGCAGTCTAACCGAATGTGACTGAGCGTTTGCATGTGATAGTTTAGTCGTGCGAAGCGCAAATCCACTGACGCACTGGTCAACACGGTTGCCTGATGAAGACGTAGTAGCGGTTCTATAGTCCGGGCCCTGGCAAGGATATGCATCACTGACGAGCTCTGATGAGAGGAAACTCGAGTATTCTAGGGTGGCATATAAAAAAACTTGTCGGAATGCGATAGCTACGGTCACCTGTGAATGGTGTTCAATCAAACTTCCCGATTGCCCATCAGTAAACAGGTGGGATAATTATCAATAAGACAAGGCCGTGTGCGCAGATTATTCAACCAACAATTTCGGCGTGTTTCATCGGTCATAGTTGCGAAGAATTGATGTAAATTTGTAATGAGCCGTGACATATGCGCTTGGCTAGCACACCTAAGGTACTTAAACATTAATTCAATGTGGTTGAACATTGTTATTATCTTTAGGATTGAAGTATTTTTACGAACAACATAAATCTGGTTGGGATTACTTTGTATAGAACCATTCACAGCATTTTTGGTTGATTACGGAGACCACAACAAACACANAAAGTCTATCTGAATGCGAACGCTGCGATCAAATGTGAGTGATGGTCAACTTGAAAATAAACCAAATCCCCGACTACTCATCAGTATTTTAGTCGTTTGTTTCACCGACTATAAAAGCGTAACCATAACCTAAGGTTATCAGTAATACGGTTTCAGCGTTCAAAATTGGTGTTAGTGGGTTTCAGCTTGAACTGCTTGAAGGGTGAATGTTCGACCACATAGCAGTCCGTTACATGTGGCACCATTCTGTCAAAAACTGTCAGACATTTTGGAGCAACCACCTAGACTCAGACCATGCTGTTTTGTGTGTCCGTTTTATTTTGTCATTTACCAAGAGGACACTCTCGTAAATGCAAGTTACTTGACTGGTGTTCGAGCGAGGATAGTGTGAAGAACGCTTGCTAGGAAGCATTGGTGAACAAGTAGCCAATTTCGAGCTAACCGAGAGATGTTTGCTTACACTGGGAACCAATCGTCGCAACTATGTTTCAAAGGAGCTACGAATTTACGATAGAACTGGATTTCTGTCACGTCGATAAACCTTCTGAACAAGTATCGCTGTATTCCACCCGACCCTGAATATGATGACGGCCGTCGAGAGATTCGATGCAGGCTAACTAAAGGCTTTTGCAAAGACTATGAACACTACTTGGCCGAACAGTTGAGAACAGCAGAAGGATTTTTTCTCTTATTCGTGGTTGTATCAATCGTAGAGTCGGTGTGAATGAGACTGTATATGAAAAGGGTGATTCACTTATCACCAGTCAGTGGTGCCGACTTGACAGATGGGTTGAACATTTTGATTAACAGTTCAGCTGACCTCAACCAGACAGCGCGGATGACGGGGCTCGAATGGTCAGTCATTGCGTTCCAGACGACTCTCTGTCGGAAGCATGAGTGGCTGTGGTGATCAAGATTTTGAAACGTAACAAGGCTCCTGGACCACCCTCCCTCTCTCCTCTTTTCAAGGATGCCGGGAAGAGGTTGACATCAGAACTGACGAAACTCCTCTCGACGAATTGAGGGACTGAATAGGTACATCGTGATTGATGCCTATCAACAGTCATTCACATTTTCAAAAAGTGGGCCCGAAGTCTATCTGACTACCACAGTGGCATCAGTCTAGTGCCTGTTATGTTCAAGTTCCTCGCTGGCCTCATTCTACATCGGCTCACTAAGCCCAGAGAAAGTCAGCTAAATGAAGAGGGAGGAGGCTTCCGATCCCGCCGTGGATGCGTCGGTCACATTTTACCTTGCAACGGATCCTGGAACATCGGCATTCTTACAGGCAGCCGACGGTTATGTTCTTTGTTAACCTAAAGGCTGTGTGAGTTCTTCCGACGAACGTTGAGTGACACACGTATGACCAACGACGCCAAATATCAAAACCAAATCAAGACGTTATAAAGGTGGTAGTGTTGACAAATAATATAAGCAATTACTAGGACAAACCTCAATTCGTTTGCGTACGTGGGATAAAACAATGTTTGGCTGCAATAGACCGTCAAGGGTCCAAGGGGCACGACAAGTGCAGGCACGAGCGACCGACAGGCAATGTCGAACCGACCAAATGCTATCATACCCGTCTTCGAGCAGGCCGATTAGCTGGTGAGTTTCGTGACGTACCGTATTCAGATGTTGTAGGGTGGGTGAGACAGATAACAATAGGTGTGTGGCAGGTGGGTGAGATTCAATGGCTGGGGGAGGAGGGGTGTAGGAAACAGCACTTTTGGGCATGTGTTGCGGGACTAACGAAAACAAGCGTGTATGACTGAGTCACGAGGTAGGGGTGAGACAGGGTTGGTCGAAGGGAATTTTGACCTCCAAAAATGAACTACACAGGCCGCCAAAATTCCACTCAGGTACCAATCGACGAAGAATGTTACAATTCGAATTCTGGTTCTCACCTAAGCCTACCTAAAACGCTCACAGAAAATAACAAAAACGTACAAGGGGGTTCGAAGGTGCACACCTCAGAGGTTACGTTCTGACAAGGCGATCGTCCGCGACTTGTGCTGTACGTACCTCTCGGGCGTCCCATATGTCGAACAGCGTAATTGGATGAAAGCCGTCTCCTATGACTACCACCCTACACTCTTGACGGGACTAAAGCTCTTCTACCCGACTCCCTCCAAACGTCAAATTCTTTTTGTCTCTTCGCAATAATACCACACCCGCCTACTATGTCATGGCATCGATAAAGGTGGCACGAAGACTGCGAAGCTGTTCGCTCGTCTCCGGTGTTAATAACAAAGGCACTGAATCTAGTGTGAATGACCGTTATGTAGTGCGACACAACTGCTGAGTCGGTTCTGTATGTTACGTTTTCGAAAGGCACTTGAAGTTCTTGTGGAACGGTCGCCATTCGCACCACTAGAACTACCGCACTTAATTGGAGACGGGGTAGGGCAACTGCATCAGCTAGCACGATTGCGCAGCATGGCTTACCCACCTTTGGGAAAAATTGCGCATGAGCCATTGCTCCTTACCTTGTTTCTGAGGCGTCACTTCGCACGTACTGTCGCGCACCGTTCGCAAAGTCTATGACGCCTCGTGTGGTATAGCATAGAACCTCTTCTTGGTTTATAATTGTTACATGAGCAATCCATTTTTACACACCTTAGTTTCACTTCGATGGATAAGATCGTCCCGTCCTCGGTCATTCGTCCACTGCTTCCGTAAATTTGCTTCAGCTGGTAGGACCAGCGGAGACACAAAGGCTGAATCGGCTGAAGCGTCTGAACTGTTGGTGACTACTTTGCGGTCGTTTAATGGTCTATTCAACAGCAACCGAAAAACCTGGTGAATCTGACCAGAGAGATCGCTCGGTAGTTTCCCGGGTCTCTCGAGACCACGTGTGGGTGGAAGGGTAGTGCATTCAGTAATTGCTTCTTTGGCGCGTCCTTTACGATGGTGCAGACGGCAAAGTAGATGCTTGCTACTGTTTTCTGCCTGGTTCTCTCTTTATTGATTTCAAGCTGATACTTCACGGGATGGCCATCAGGGTGACTCAACTCTACATGAGGGAGTTCTAGTCCCTTAACCAGAGGCTGCAATACTGACACCACAGCGTTGTTAACAGTGGTCACTTTCACATCTGGCGGGGTGCACACAGGCAACCCGGTTGTCGAGCTCCCTCCGAAATGTGCACGACAATCATCGACATAACCCCTTATTCGTGACACGTTATCGATCTACAGATCATGGGCTTGCTCGAACTCGCTGTCTTCCTCTTCTGTCCTGGATATTTCGGCTTCCTTTCTAATTTTTAGCAGCTCCCGTCTGTGCCTTAGTTTAACTTGTAATAGTTCTAACTCTAGTTTTTCATTAAGGTATTTCTCCTTCAACTCAAGTACTTGCCTCTGTGAGCACGCCTTACTGATAAACTGATTAACATGAGAACCGAGATAAGAGTAGGCATCAACAGCTGCTTGCTTGATTTCGTCATTGGTTGCAGCTGTTGGGACGGCAGTTGGTTTTCTTGGAGTTGACATCGTCGAATTGCGATCCTTAGACCCTCGAAATACCGGAGACTGCGACGTAGTGTGGTTAAAAAGATTGATCAGCCAACTGAACACTGTCTTGATCAATTAATCAGACTGCAGTACTGAACGTCTTCAATACACGAACAAAATAGACTGCTCGAATTCCTCTCGACGACCGAGGAAACGCAGAATTGAGTACTGTCCGTTCTCCCGACGAACGTTGAGTGACGCCAAATATCAAAACCAAATCAAGGCGCTGTTTGACCGCAATAGGTAGTCCAGGTTCCAAAGGGCACGACAGATAGGGGCACAAACGACCGACAAGCAATGACGAACTGACCAAATCCAGTGACTTGTAACGTCCTCTGGAACTGTTTTCTTCGCAAAGGAGTTCCAGGGGAATTTGCTGAGATCATTTTGTGTACACTGTGCAAGCAAGGTGAAAGTTTATAGATAACTGTTTCAAGTGGTCACCACTCCTAGTGGTGTTCAACAATGGTGTCCGATTTCCCCTTCCTGTTCAATTTTGCCGTGGACGACATTCCAGAGAGTGCGTTTGAGCAGTCCAGTGAGCTTGGTGTAGGTTGACCGATCCGGAGTATGCCGATGACAGCCTTACTAAGCCCCTCTGCCGAAGAAATGTAGACCATACGGAAAATGATGAGTTACTTGGTTGGTTTGTATGGAATGTGCTTCACACCTTCAAAGTGGAAAATAACTGTTTCAAGACTGGGGCATTTCCACTCCTACTTTCTTCATTGCAGATAATCGGTTTGAAACTGTGTGCAGTTTCACATACTTGGTTAGCCCTATCTCGTCAACTTGTAAGGTTGCTGATGAGATATCAGTGAGGATAATAAAGGCTCGCTTTGCCTTTGCCAAACCGCGTCCTCTGCGGCGCCAAAAAGACGTTCGGTTGTTGTTGTTGTTGTTGTTGTTATTGTTTTTGTTGTTGTTGAAAGGAAGGGTACATGATGCCTGCATACGTTCTGTTTTGTTTTATGGTTCCGAAATGTGGCCTGTTCGCAAGGAACTCACCAACAGACTTGCTGTGTTTGACGGTAGCTGTCTCCAACACTAAGTTCACCTCAATCGGACTGATCGCATGAGCAACACGGCCGTATTCCGGGACCTACGGGATGTACGATCAATTGTACAACCACTCACGTTGCACAGCCTACAGCGGTTGGGTCACGTAATCCGTATGCCATTTGATTGTTGGCCGTATCGAACATTATACACTGAGACCATCAACAGTTGGGTAAATCCGCGTTGTGTTGAAATAAGCATCGCAGTCACGAAATATCGAGACTCTGATTGCTTCACTGAACAAAGTGGGTAGGTGCCACTTGCCTGGTCAAGGTCCCCGCGATCACCCAAATCGCTGGTTAGAAACGCTATCCGAGATGGCGTACGTGTTTCCACACCATTTCCATTTCTTCCGCTTAGTCTTCTTTCAATAATTTTCAGCCATTTTAGTAACTTTTCTTCTTCCGGAGTATCCCACGTCACTTTGGAGGCTAGCGGTCGCCCGCGTCACAGTACCTTCAGATCAGGCTCATGGCTGCTACAATCATGATGATCATGAGAGAAAATCACTCTGTTTTATCTTTTGCATATATATATAGGTTTCATGGGGGACTGGGTCCAAATGGAAGAATTCCTAGCTCATGATTCGATTTTCAACCTCAGCTGGTAGAACACCTGCTGAATCTAAGTATGCTCTCACTGTTGCCGGTTAGAATCCAACTGAAACCCAGCATTGTTGCAAATGGGTCTTTTCCAAATGATCAAATGCGTCACGTTACTTGATAGTCATAGCTCGAGGTGTAAATCCACCAATCGTGTGAGTGTACATTCCGGTTGGTCGCATCACGCTTTCGTAAAAATCAGTCGATCTTGTTTGATTTTATTCTGGAGTCGGATTGACTGTGGTTTTATCAGTGACGGAAATACTGTGGCACTTGTGCTGACGTTGATCACGCTTTGGATGCTACTAAATTTGATTCGCGATTTACTGGACACCCCTGTATTCTTCCCAAGCTGGTTGATGTAACGAATCTCGTCGAATCGGTACCAAAATATAACAGTCTCTGGATGAATCATCCATCGTACCCACTAACATCAAAGGCCGTTAACCAATAATTCATAACTCTCTGGTTACAGCCAACACCACCGAATATGGATTGTTCGTCTGGATATCTTTCTCCATTTGGACTCTACTAACTTCATTTAACATTACTAAAGCTAACTGGCGGTCCACTGAAGGTAGCGAGAACAATGCTATATGCAAACTTCCACGAACAGATTTACCAAAATATTTCAAGGGCGATCGGTAATTTTGATGGACTCGCCACATTTTAGCGACAGAAATATATTCCAGCAAGTACTGGATGGACCAGCAGATTACCTAAACCAGTGGTTTCAGAAAGCTTGATGCTAATGAGATCACGAAAATGATGAGCCTTATACATGAACGTTGATTAGGACATTTTCGATTTCAGTTCATGTGATCGCCGACGCAACTGTCTGCAGAAGCCTGACCATTCGTTATTCATGGACAGCGTCTCTACGAAACGAAAACTTGAAGGACACTCAGACTTCTTAGGTGCCACAAAACATTCAGTCTGAACGACTTTCCTTGAGCTGTTTTCAAGGATGATGATACCTCGCTCACTCGACAGCTAACTTGTTCAGTGAATTTGATCTCTGGAACCTCCCAACCAGAACAGTCCAGAAAAATCTAAGACAGAAAATTGGGCCAAGCAGCTATAGTATTTCGCCAAAGGTCGGGTCCGTGACAGGCTTTTTCAAAGCCACTGCTTCCGCGGTGAGGTCAAAAGGCTCCTCGCAATCTTGGAGGTAGTCAGGTTAACCAGTACGGCTGAAACGCAAAAGCACGAACACAGTGTGCAAACCATCCAAATTGTGATCTAACCGAGCCCGTAAACTCTTACTTTCACGTCACAACATATCGGTAAAAAGAAGTTGACGCTGTATTGGTACGATAAGAGGAAATATGTGCTTGTACTAGATAAACCTGGTTAGTTAAAAACATATATAATTGAGGAATAAGTACGGTTTCATTGCAACGAGAAAAAGTCACACATTTTCGTTCGATTCTAGAAATGGGATGCATGTGAACTGTTACTCCCAATAATCCAACAGATGACGTACAGGTATCTCAAAAGTATACACAGGTGACGGGATAAGATGAAAACGAACAAGAGCAAGGTCGTAAATTAACTACAACTAAAGGCAGGACTTGCGTCAATCATCATGGTATTAGGTAGTGGGCTTCCAGGGTAAATGACTTTT
This sequence comes from Paragonimus westermani, assembly GCA_008508345.1. Classification (NCBI taxonomy): domain Eukaryota; kingdom Metazoa; phylum Platyhelminthes; class Trematoda; order Plagiorchiida; family Troglotrematidae; genus Paragonimus; species Paragonimus westermani. The sequence continues at coordinate 36,237 of QNGE01003477.1, read as the reverse complement.
ACTTAGAGGGAAGAATTACTAGAAAAGAAGAAAAGCCAATAACTATTTGACGGTGGAAGTCCCTATCACTCTGAGGGATAGCTGGTTGACAGGAATTCTTGGTTTTGATCAACCCGAACCCATTGTTTATGTGTATTCATGACGGGAAGTGTCACTTTTATGCGAGGCAATTCGCTTTACTAATGCACGAGCAAGATTATCACAGATAAAACGAGGTAGACGTTCTTCAGTCACAACGCCATTGGACAGAAGATAGATAAATTCATCTGTCGCACCACATAAATGCGTTAAGGTTCGTTAGCTTGTATCGGCCACAGTAAATATCTATAACAAAGACCTGTTTAGCCGTAAAACTTAGACGTCAACCGAGGACGAACCAAAGCTGTACGCTCGGCCTTTTGAAGGGGGAAACTCGTCAGTATGCAACTATGGTTCAACTGTTTTAACAGCTGGCACCTGATAACGTTGCACAAGATATTCATCAGACCCAAATTGGTGTAAATTCCATCGCCGCGGGTTTTCTGAGTAGGCCTTCGAGTCTTCGAAGACTGATTTTTAGATTCTTGAGCGTCTATGAATGATAACTTTTCACAAAATCCATAATGGTATGTTCCCAGGACAGAGAGCGCCGTTCTTCAGGAACATTTAACACAACTCTTCGGAGGTGGACTTTGACGAAAAAGGTTGCGAACCACCGACATCAGCGTTTAATAATTTTGTGGGGGTAAAGCACGTACTTCAGTAGGATTCGCGGAATTTGTTCACCCGAGACAATCGAGGAATAACTAACTTTTATCCAAGAAATACTGGTGCACAAAGCCTACCTCTCGCGCTTTGTCTCCAAATACGCTGGGGAAAGGCCAAAACAGTCAATATCAGAAAAAGTGTCGCAAAAAACCATGTAAACAACAATGTCATGCAAGAGTGAGGATGGTTACATCCTCACGACGTGACAGAATCCAGACTGATCAACCAGATGACAGGGCTGCTATGCATACTGAAATAAAACCCAAACAACTTACTCGCCACATTTAATATTATTTACGAATTCACTCGTTTGGCCTGATTGACTCGGGCAGTACGAAACGCAAACTGACCTGTAATTTAACGAACTCTCTTCCATCGTAAAACTTGTAGTGCTAGTCATTTGTCTCATCCGTTCAAATAACCTTATTGAAAATAACCTTTTTCCTGTCGAAGTTAAGACATTTTTATACGCATAAATCCCATGTAATTTGATTCGTTTAATGTGCCTCATGGACATGTGAATAACAGACATATTGCTTGAATCAATATGGTCCTAGACTTCTCTTATGGAGCACATTTCCGAATGTGGCATCAAGGGTGTAACGAGATGAATGAATTTTTGGTACTTATGCCCAAAGTCTGTTGGACAAGCTACACAAAATAACGTCCAGTTGCTCCAGTTGTTTATTTTGTTTAAACGCACATAAATTGACGGTGGTACCACAATGAACATCTCACCTGAATCATATTCATATCCTAACAAGGATGCATATCAATAATTTCGATATCTCCTCAGTTCAAATGAATTAGTCCCGACCAGGTGTATGTGCAACTACAATCTTCGATAACAACGGTGTTGAATGAACTGACTTCACGGGTTTATTTAATATTATTAGCAATTATTAGGAGGTTGGGTTGACATACGTAAAACACTTCACAAGTGGTCGTAACATTCGCATATCCACAGACTTTTCAGCCAGCCCGTTCAAAAAAGAAGCGGTATACTCGAGTTCCACCCCTGTTAGAGCTCGTTAATAGAGCATATCCTCACCACGGCTTCAAAATGATATTGGGTTATGATCTCATGCGACAATTGAGTTGACCCTGCGCACATTGACCACATTGTTCTACGTAAAAGCTCACCCACATTCACTCTTGAGTAATGATCAGATTGCCCGATCGTCTCGGGAAAAGACCCAGAGACTGTCCTAGTAGCTCCGGTGTGTGATCCCTTTACTAAAATGAGCCTCTGCTGGTAGTGTTTCGTAAACCAAATATATTACAGAGCACGTAATCGTTCTGAGTATCATTTGCTTCTCCAGCAACAACGGCGAATGACCGGATGGGAAAAACTCTTGACAGTAGCTTTTATCGTTAAATGCCGCGAACTTTGCGCTGGTATGCTCCACAGGAATTTGGCACACAAAGTAGACCTCCCAGTGACTCTATGTTTGCTTAGCAATATTAATCAGAATCCAGAAAGTGATAAAAACTTACTCGGAAAAAATTTGAGGTTATCAAGTCTTCTTGAGGATTATACGAATGCTTCAGCCAACAGAGAATTACTTAACTTGTCAGCATCACTCGATTCCCTTTTACGTTTGAGTGCCCTAACAGTTGCGCCTGGCTTTGTGGCAGTCACTGTCTTCTGGAATGCCTTCCGTTTGCACAATGTGATGGAGTCCCATATCGTGAACGACAGATACTCTGTGGTTGTGGTCTGTAGTTGTGTACCATGGGAGATGTAAAACAGCTTCTTAAAATCAGCTTGCAAGGTTCCTGAAATATAGTGTACCGCACAAGTCTCATAACTTATGTCCAGTTCACTTGTGTCTTGAGAACGAACCAGACAAATATGTAAACAGGAGACTTAATGGTAAATGACTCACACTGAAATCTGAAGCAAAGGAATTATATCCATACATCATCTAAAATAGCATTTTCAAAATACTGAGAAAAAAACACGACATCTATGTCATCTTGTGTTTGTGGAAGCACCACTAATATCAACATTTTGAAGGTGTGCAGACAGAAATAACAAGAGAAGCAATCTAACTCAAAACTTTACCATCAAACTAGTGTGATGAATATATTTCGGAAATTTGAATCTGAATTCTTCATAATTCCAGGGTATACTCTATTCACCACAACACTGGTTGCGATCAGCCTACCTAATTGCCACTCCGCAACTCTGACTGTCGAGTCGTGTCAAGTATTTCAAGCTTACTGCTCTTTCTAATCTCAGTTTGTCAGTTCATCTTAGGGACTACTTTTCAGAATTCCACCCTCTCACTTTTCTCATCGAACATTTTGAATCTTCTCTTAACTTCCCACAGTGAACTGAGCGTTTTTTTTCAGTGTTGCACTTTTCTACACCGGCTGTACCGTTCTCATTCTGTAGTTACCAGTTTTCTCACCAAGATTCTAAATTCATACTTATACTTTCTGCTTCATCCAGTTCAAATTTCCGTTTAAAAATACCTCCCTGTTGTTTTGACTTACCATACTTATGGTACTTAGTCATTGTAGTTCAGTCTCACAAATTCGTCAGAGAGTTGACCCACTTTTACTCGCGAATCTGCATACAGACATCCAGTCTTCCTCTATTTATCTTACCATGTTTGTATTCAAAAGCCAATTATTAGGTAACGTGGAGAAATCTTACTTTAATACTTCAAGGCTTGCATCTGTCTCTATACATTCTCGTTCATAACCTGTTTTTATCTCCAGTCGTGCTTATATGCTCATTACTCAATGCACTAAGTGTGACCGAAAACCTATCTGCCAGGTGAACGAAGAGTCTGATTTGGTCTCGACTACTTAATTCGAACTAGTGCATCAAATATTATTATTGTGGGTCCTCTCTGGATTATTGATCCGATTCAAGTGAGGTGAAATCATTCTTCTTTGTGGTGGTCTCGGGAGCACGCACGCACTTTCTTTGGCCTGATTCGTTTGGTTGCCAAAAGGTGAAGGTCGACTCATCAGTTGTTTGGAGTGAACAGAAGCACCTTCCGATAACACTCTTTCGATACTGTGATGCACAATCATTGGATAAATAACACACTTTCAAACTCATCCGAGTTACCGTGAACCTCTTAGTGATTAGTGCATACTGATAACTGGCATGGGATTTTGTTTAAAATGAATTAAGTTCCAGTCGAAATTGATTGATTGGACTCTTCAGTCAGCTGCTTTCGAAAAAGAGCCACTGGACTCGAGTTTTGGTGAATACCGCCAATAAAACTACACATTTGTTGCGTGAACACCAGTATATCAAATGAACAAAACCTAATGACGCAATAAAGGTGATTTTGATTGTTGAGAAGCATCGATTGAAACAGTGGAAGCTTTCGGAGTACGACAGAAGGAGAAGTTGATGTGAGAATAGTCCTTGACTAGTAATTCGTTTGCTGGATGCAGCCGTACAAGTGTTGAAGCAAACCATTCTCACCGTAGGACCGTGTACTGATGAACTGGTATGGTGGCGTTAAGGCAGGATGTGTTGCTCAACATGCAGTGGATGGTCATTCGTCTAGCTACGTCCCATGGAAATGTGACAAAACCTGCGCAGTTGTGGCAGCGTTCGTTGTTAAGACTAATGCCAAACAATGAACCAGTTACTGTAGTGTTGGCATCGCCACTAACGTTGCTGGCTTGGTTGGAACCACTGACCATACCGGGAGTTCCAAGCCAGGCGCTGTGTTGGACCATGATCTAATAGGCACACGCAGTTTTATAGTTTGCGTTACCCTTTGAAATGTGGGACATAAGGTTATCAACGTCAGCACAAGTTAAATACTGGATACGATATATTAAAGAGGTGATTGAACTGAATGCGTATCTGACAAGCTAAATGAGACCATTACGGAACATGTAAGAACAGGTGTATTGGAGTTGTGGTGACGGGTTTCCCATGATGGTTCGATTGATTTAACAGCTGCCTGTCAGTTTCGGCGAGGTCATTAGAATCTCTAGAGATTCACCCTTGTATGAACTCGTCGGCAATGCACGTCTCAGTCACGGTCACCACTCGAACTTCAGCCAAGCTGCTACCTAACGGTAATCGAAATACCGCTTAACAAGTTTAGCGAATACTGTGGTTTCAACTCGGGGACTGGAAGTAACAGGTTAGTTATGTTAGGACGGCCGGGTAACCTGACTTCACTGACTACAATACACTGCCACAGGTGTACGTGTCCCCAGTTAATCCTACAGTTGGCCACACAACACCTAACTTGATAGGTGGGACTCAAAACTTTGTTCAGAAGGAAGATCAGGGCTCGAACTTTCTGTCATCAGTTTATCGTCTAATAAATGTGCATACCCTTCTGGCTGTCATCAGCCAAACCAATGCTTGGTGGCAGGTGTTGATGGAGGTAATAGACCCGTATCTAGCAAGTTTTTGCACATCTGACAAACGAAAACATCGTTCCCGTACGTGTTGTCTGTCATAATCATCATCGTCATATCGAGCTTTGAGCCATACCGGTGGGTATTGCGGCTCCAGTCGCCCTTATTCTTTACGGTAGTCCATGAAGTAGCAAAATAATAAGTGAGTAATATACATCTATATATATATAATATAGAAGAGAAGAAAAAACAACGGTGAAGGATAAAAAGAGGGTTAATAACTTGGTGGGTGTAATTTCGTTAATGACTGTGCCGCACTGTCATGCCAGAGAGTTCTTCCAACCACTGGCATGGAAGGTCAAGAAATCTTCAACCAAATAGGTGGCACCTACCAACGTTGAGCAGCGGGACGACCAAGACTTATAAGGATCGTGCCCACAATGTTGTCCAACCACCTCCAACCATCAGCAGACACACCGAATTATGTGCAGTAAGACAGACGCACCGTCGGAATGCGGAGTCCATGGCCTGATCAGCGGAGCCTGTGCATTCTCATTATCTTAGTTGTTTGTCGCGAAAGTTAACATTTCTCAAATACGCACCGGCAATTGTTGCTTTGCTCACATGCAGGCTAATTGCTGGAGGCAACCGTGATCGAACATTGTGACTACATGCATCTTCTGTACGAATGAACCGGACCTCTCACCTATACAGCAAAACTATTCACACAAACATTTCGTGAATCCTGAACGTAATGGGCAAAATAGACACTTCTGTGACGCCACAACTAGTGACGAGTGCTGAATGCAATACATGTGCACCACTCGTAGACACCTCAGCGTCGGTGGTCTAAAACGGCCTGCCTGCAAAAACGGTTAGGTCGGGACAAACCTAATTTTGTAACATCATTTTACAATTTGAAGGTGCAAAGTGCACACCGTACAGACCGGTCTTTTCAGTTGGTCGATCCAGCCGGGTCTGCAGATATCTCCGTACCCTTTGAGTGCTCTTTCCGAAATATCGCCAATCACGTAACTGAAAGCGAAGAGGCTGGTTGGACATCTTTGTCGCATGCTACCTGACGTGGAGAACACACGAGAGCTGACTATAAATGCTCACTCTGTACTTAGAGCGGGTATACAACTACTTGACTAACTCAATATAGTTTACTGGAACTCCTCTGTGACGAAAACAGTCCCAGAGAACACATGGGGCAACCGAGTCAAAGGCCGCTGTTAAGCTCACAATTACCTCCGCGGGTGGTTGAAAAAAGAGTGCCGATGTACCAGTCTCTGTCACATTGAAATGTTGTGTTGGATACAAGGTTGGAAAACTGCCTGTTCTTCAGTTATCTGGTATTCTGTGTTTTTCCGAGGCTGCCACATCATGAGACCTGTAAACAGCTTGGACGTAGTAGAGGCCACGCTAACACCTCTGTGGTTGTTACGTGATGTCCTGATGGCTTTCTTAAAAATAGGGAAAAAGTGTCAGTCTCCCAAATGTAACACAACAGTGTGATAAGTTCAGACAACAATCCTTCACTGTCATCGCGCTGGAGAAAGAATGTCCGGGCGGGAGGTTTTTATGTTTCATTAGTCTAAGCTCGGAAGCCATATAGCTTTCTGACGAAAGATCATCGGGAATTTCATAATTAACCACAAAACCCCCATAATTTACTGCTGAATGAGTTGCCTTAGGCCAGTTGAACTGTTCCTCAAGCTGATCACCCCATCCGTCAAGTCGTCACGACAAGCTGTAAATTCGTGACCCAACGTATTTTGCGCATGGGCTCACTGACAACTTTTCGATAGCCAATGCAACCAGGAATCATGGAAAACATCACTCATTTACTCCTTTTCTATCCCTATCTGGTTTGATCAGCTAAGTACTTCCCAAACTCCTTGCGCAGACTCCCTGTAACTTTGCGTTTCAGTTCACCGCAGTCTTTCTTCTTCGGAATCAGTGGATTCAGTAGAATTTTGTTCCGTGAATCAATAGACTTTCTGCCGTATCTGGTTTGCTGCTTCGGAATAGACCTCTACGGGAGAGGTTCGCATAGCTGTTAGGATGTTTGCTCGGGTCTCGGTTGGATTACGTTTCATGTGCTTTAGTTGCTCAATTTTCAACTGAATTTGTGGGTAGATGATCTCTAGGTGGACAGTAAAACGGAGCAGGCATGAACAACGGTATAACTTGAGTCAAGGTAGTTGATCTAAAATAAATGGCAGTCTACACGTGAGAAGATCGACCGATAGCTGACGGCGATATGATTATTTTGTGTCTACGGTTCAGTTGCATAAGGTGGCTTTCGCTTTATGCATTGCCGTCATGTATATGGATATCTGTTGCAGTGATTTTGTTGAAATGTTCAGAGTTTCACCGAAGGCTAAACCAGCCTGCTATTCGACCGGACACATTCAGACAAAAATATACAGGGGTTAAAAGAAAAGACGGAAAACAGTTGTATTGTGCAATTTGAAAACAGGCCAGAATAATCAAAGAATTTTGGGAGTTTGTTGACCATCTTCAGATACGGAATGTGCACTGACCACCACCGACCACGCTTATCAGAATATCATCAACGTGGTCTTCAGGCAATCCAGTTACATCAATCGTCGTCGCGTATTTGGCCAACACGTTGATGAATCCAGAATTCTGAGGGTTTCACTTGCTCTAAGTGATTTCAGTTCACTGATGGGTAGTAAAAGATTTTGTTTCTCTCGTAATTGATCGCATCTGTCGCATTTTGGTGGATTTATCAGTCGGCCCTTCTCAAAAAGAGCTCGAGTTTCGCTCTAGTCATGTATAACCAAAATCTCGTACTACTCATGAGTAATCAAAATATAACTCAACAAGTTTAATGATTACTCTGACTTCCATTTGGGGGGAAGTTGTGGGGGATGTTTGGAATTAGTAGGACAGTTGTTATCTCTCCTCCTAAGACGATTGAGTAGTATGGCCACCATTCACTGAGTTCTTACATGTGATAAACCAGTCCTGCAACGCGCGAATTCTCTAACGTGGTGACCAACACAGTTGCCTGATGAGGGCGTAGTAGGAGTTCTAGTCCGGGCTCTGGCAAGCTCTAACAAGAGTGAAACTGGCGCCTAGCGCTTCTTTTCGAGAAGGGTCAACTAGAAAGTTTACGGGGATGCGAGAGATGCAATCAAACGAGTGATGCCCAATTTATGCATCCCAGTTTATCAGGCAAACGATGCCCTTTATATAGAGAAGCAACAATGTACTCTTCAATGTTGCTATTGGCTCGCAGTCATGTTGCATTTTGATTGGCGTGCTCATTATTGATGTCCACCCCTTGATCCAGGGTATTTCGGTTGTTTGAGCCCGACATAGACTGTTTTCAAATCGAATCGCTTAGAAACAAACCCGACACGACAAATATTTGCTTTTCTGATCTGCTGACTGACTGATTCCATTACTGCTTGCCACAACGTAGTTGTGAGCTTGAACAGGTCATTCTCCACCAAGGAATCTATTCCATTCCAATCTCATCACAATCGTGTTTTTTTTTTCATTTCTAATCAAGACCATGACAATATTAGTGAGTAAAAGGCTAGAAGAATTAACCATCGGCTCACCACTACAACTGTTTTTGAAAGAAAAATGTGGGCTGCAAAATTCTGACCGAGTATGTCAGCCTAACCATTGTCTACTGGTTCTAGGGAATTATTGATACATAGGCATAACTGGTAAGTAATCCGGCAGATTCAGTAAGTTGGATGATACACAGTTGCGAAATATCTGGACTTTGGCTTGGTTCCAATCAACCGCAGAAACAGCATGCTCAGATGCAAAAAAGGTTTACCAACTGAACTAAGAATCTACGTCGTGAGCTCAGAAGTTTCACAGTTGGACTCAGCCACCTACCCAACACAAGAATGTGAACTCGATTGCACGCAAAACTTCACATGTAACTGTGGAGACAGGTTTGATGTAAATACTGAAATAATTCTTGGTGTGGAGATTAACAGACGTTTCAAAATGATGGTTCAACTAAGCGTAGCAGCCACAAGGCAACCCATAAGAATACAGACTAGAAACACACTCTTCAACCACCCCCGGCCACTACAGTGATTTTTCAGCGTTACTCGCAAATTAGTACATGATGAAACCGCCTTCATTACACTCTAGTGAAATGATCATTATTAAACACGATCGTCCAACGCAATGTGTATACACTCTGCTGGCGGTGATGCCAGGGTTGTCTTGAAGCAGATAACACTGACGTTTTAACTGAACTTGTTTTAAACTCACTCTGTTCGGCTCACTAACTCTGTTTGCTTACGTTTGTGAATGATGAGTACACGGAAAGTGACCGGGTAGACTAACAGCCTATGCCGTCCGATTTCGTCCGTTGTTAACAGTTTGTTTACTCTCACATTCAGAAACGTAAAACACGCAGATTATACACAACAAGAAAATAGATACGGGCGCGAAATGGACACGCACAAATTCAAACCAAGTATAACGTGAGCAGCCTGATAGGTTGCACGAATCAATTATGTAAACACAGCGTAGGCTGATGGGTTTAGATGAACACAGTTTCGTTAAAGGCCAGTAACCAGGTGGTTTTCATTGTGTAACAAGATTCTGAAATAGCTAAGTGAATCAACTTGGTGGCTGGGTGTCATGGGCTGCTCAGCAACCGATGGAGTTTCGGATGGATAGTTCACCCGTTCACATCTTGCAACTGTCCACCTCCAGTACCTGTTTCGCCCACATCCACAAACAGTTTTCACTGAACAGCATCAATCATACTTCCCAGTCCACATTTGATGAGCGTGCACTTGGTTAACCCAGACCCACAAACAAACCTCTTCACATAAACCTACCGCCAACCCTATCAAGACAGGTGTACTACTTGCTTGGTCCAAAAGGTAAAACTTTGTTGGGCTGTGCTCCACTTCAGCTCAACGGAACACACTTCAGGTAAAGCTTCTGGTTTAGTTCGTCTGAACGAAGTGTGAAGATTGTTCACGAGATATTTTATCCACCTTAAGAGTTCACTTTGATGTCACTGAGCAAACAAGTTGGGTTTGATCGAACGAGATTGCGCTGCTGTTTCTACCCGGAGGGAACAGGGTCCAGTTTAGTCCATTAAAATGGTTCCCATGTGGTGTTAGAAGAAAGCACCTAGTGCACAAAACTTCCATAATTCTCAGTGTTTCCTGGGCGTAAATGTTTCACCTTGGTAGATTTCTTCTTATAGAAGAATCGTCTATTTATTAAACATCACTACGGGACTGAAAGCTCCGGAAACCTTGTGACAACTTCACCAAAACGGAGGCAAGACGTACGATGTTGTGTTGTCATTTCGTTTAATTTCGTCAGTCACATACACAAAACATATAAGCCACATATAACAGATAAATAAAGGTAAACAGGGGATGAATACGCATACAACCACACGAAATATCATGCAATTAGGGTAACCGTACACTACTTTTGTTCACATAAAAGTGGATTATCCAATGACCATTACGTTGGGGTTAAAACTAGTCGGCGTAAGTTGGAATGTGGCAATTGAGTCAAATTGGTGGTCTGTCACTATGATGTGGTATGCAATCGATGACGAAAGATTTTGGGCACCTGATTCATCAGAATGAAGCTGATGCGTCATGAGATGTTTCGACCAATTCGGGATGTGTTCAGCCACTTGTAGAGATAGCTGTCAATCAGTTCTGCAGGTGAACTGGTGGACGACGTAGAAGATAGATTGAATGCATCTGTGATTACAGAGGACCAGTCTTTTGGTGGTTCTAACTAAGGGCAACTGCCCAGTTAGGATTTGACACGAGTTTCGCTCTTAATAAAACTCATCAGTAATGCATATCCGTGTCCGAGCCAGAATTCGCACTTTGACTGGTATTTGTGAAACCAGCGTGCTAACCACAACGTATGACCGATCAGTCATATCGAAAGCTCATCGGTAACCTTCTATGAATAGTGTTCACATTGCCCGATTGTCTCAATGCCAGACAGCAACTGTCTTGTTAACCACAGTGGATGACCCTGTGATCAGGAAATTCTCAGTGAGGTTGAAGTCATGGACTCACCCATCTGAATGTGAGAACTGTGATCAAATGTGGGTGGTGTGCAGTTTGAACTAATCGAGATCCCCAAAACTCAGTTTGACGACGATTTGTCTTATTCGCCACGCTGCACTGACACCATTCTGGTTCATTAGGAGTCAATTGTCCCAACAAAAGATTTCCAAGGGAAAAACAAGTTTCTAGTTCTCAGAATAGTCAAACTGGTTGGCGGTGGAAAATGTTGTGTATTCTAAGTGAACTTGGCAAATATGTTGGATTTTTGGGGAATATCACTTCTAGCGTTATGATCCAAAATCGCGGGAATCACATCAGTCCTAGTGTTGTATAACAGACGGTTTCGTTGTGAGTAGTATACTACTCACAATTAGCGTATTACCCACAGGCGACATTCAGGAACAAAAGGACAAGCCCCGAACACGACGGACAAGAAGAGAGTATCGGAACAGTGTGTACATGCTGTGAGAACTTTCGCCAAGCGTCTTTTGCGAACACAACACTAGTATACGACGAACACGTAAGGTGCTGGAACTGCTTTGTTTAAAATGGTCTTGTAATGTTAGTAGTAATTGCTACATTTCAGCAAATATGTCCGAAAACTTCTCTGAACCATGCAACGCGCTTCCCATGAACAAGTGAGACAGTAAACACACAATGATAGCTGAAATTTAAATGATTGCGGTCAGTTTCAACATGCTTGAAACCGATTGGCAATTGATATCTCTAGTGAAGGTATGGAGATTTGACTTATTTCAACTTGAACATCATGAGTCTAGACATTCTGAAGTGAATTAACAGAAAAGTTTATCTTAATGCAATGTGGTCGGTGTTCGGCTTTTAATAATTTCTAATTTGTGAACAGCCTGTGAACAATCGATCCACCGGTGCCTCTGCACTCATTCTCCAAAAGCTTCTTCAGGCCAAGTGAACTAGTCGCAACTTTGGAACTGTAGATTGGAAGAGAGACGTTAATCAGTAAGTTATCTCAAAAATTGCAACTTCTAGGAAGTAAGAGTTAATACTACGTTGCAGATACTGATACTGGTAGAAAAGGTGCACTTAACGAAAAACACAGAAAAGGACCTAATGCAGTCGGTGAGATAAATTGGCTGCACAGTACATTGTTTTTTACTAATCCGACAGAGGGCACAATGTGCCTGAAATAGGGTAACTGCAAGTTCTGTCTACAAGAATTTTGACATTCGCAATTTCGGTAATCTCTGCATCCAAACGATTTTGCGCTGTTCTATCACCTGATCTAATTACACGGATGTTTTACACATCCACTCCATAATTTGTGTCCGAAAGATAATCACCAATGTGGGTAATTCTATTCATGAACTGCTATTTAAAATTATTTCGGACAAGTTGTTCTAACCGTTGATACTCGTGTAATATACTTAAGATAAGTCTACAAATTATCTCCGTTTTTACTTCGTGTATGCACCTATGAGTTCTCTCAGGAGATTTGGGGAATTTTCGGTGAACCAGGTGGGAACGCTGTGTTACCGCTGTTTGAAAAGGCCCGCAACTTAATTCAAAATCCTTCCAGTAGCTTCCAACGTCCTTTTCATGCATGGAACAGCGATTATCTTTTATCGGCTCCTCAGAACCTTCGGAAATGGAGCAATAGTCCTTTGAAATGGTCTTTTAGGAATCAAGTTAGAGTATTTCTTGTTTATCAGTCTGTCCATTATTTCCTCTACCGGTGAATTCTGGTCGCTGAGGTGTGTATAAAGCATTTTGACTCCTTTGGAAAACAGATTACTAATACTATTAGATACATTTTAAACAAGGACAGATGTGTAAGTTGGCCTGTTCTAAACGTCTGTGAACTTGGGATAATTGGTAGTCTGGAGACCCTGTCATACTCTGTGGTGTAAACACCTTGAAACTCGTAGCTGCTATTATAGTGAGGATAGACGGTCGCACTATACTACTTACACCACCATTATTCAGTAGCAAGGCGACAGCATGGATCGAAATGATCGCGGGAAAAATACGGCAGAGATAAGGGAAGGATCGTTGGAGAGCAGCATCACGTAGAATGGCTTTCGCCACATGACGGAACTGAGACATGGTGACCAAAGTGACCGGAGCATCCTCAGATCAGTGTGGTGTGTAAATGAGTGTTTTTGTTCGCAATCTGGTTGAGACGCATAACTCGTGTATTGGTTTCCCCAACTTTGGTTCACAAAACTAGCAGGTATAACGTAGCATCAGACAGTAGACGTGTGGTCTGTAAGTTACCTGTCGATTTACCAAATTTCTAATTACGGAAACTTCCGATTAATCCTGTACCCGGTTAATTCGCGTCTTGATGAAATTGGCCAACTCCTCATGGTCCCCGAAAAGACTGCAGAAAATTGTTGTATATAAACGGATTCCTGTTAATTCTGTTCTAGTTGAAGACCGCTTTGTATGACAAATCGATGAGAGATCGCTGCGGCCATGATCTGAGTAGGATTCACATAGGAAATGAAGTACAACAGATAAAACTCATTATGAATGTTCACAGACTGCCCACAACACCAGTGGACTGCGATTGAGTGCACCATCTAATATCTTGTTCACACTTGTGACTTATTGTGGTTTTTCATCTACACTCTGTATACATTTAGTAAAACTGCAACTGCTTGATAATCATGGTCGATAACAGCTGCTTGTAACGTGACCTCTTGTTGAATTCTGTAAGCATACGGAGTAAAAGTCATTTTGTTTAACTAATCAGTCCGTAAGCTCATCTCACGCCCACAGTTTCTTGGACAGATGCGGCGCACTGTTATGTATCCGGTTTTATTCGGGTTCTATTGAGCGACCGATGTTCAGTGAAGGACCTCAATACTGAGTAGTTATCAAAAGTCTTATGGCTACAAAATGTACACCACTCCCAACTGAGGGTAACTTTGTTGTTCAGATATACTAATCGGTCACTTTCCTTCAATAAAGGCACCAGAATCCAGTTTCTTACTTGTTAAAACTTATCAGGAGTGTACATCCTTGCCATGACGGAGGTTTGAAATCTGGGTAACGATTTTATAAAGCAGCAATGGTAACAACTGCGCTACTAACGCCAAGTATAGTATGACTGAACTAACCTAGGTAGTCGCCCTGGATACCGGTAAACGACAGTAGCTATGTGACCTAATGGATATGAACTGCCATACGTAGTTGGTGGGTTGTTGGTTCGATATTCGGTCAGCACCGTTTACAAGCAGTAACAGGGATCACTAGTAGTACTAAGCATCAACATAGTTATCACTACTGTAGATATAAAATGGATGTCAAAATGGACAAAAACCAATCGCCGAGTTTCCATCTGCGGTGAACTGCCGATAACTAAAATGCACAAAACAGGTAGTAATTCATACTCACACATTAGAGTTATTCAGACCATGACTACATCATAATTCCATGTTTGATTATATATTTATTCATGTTCGATTACACACTTTCAGGAAATGTACCGTGCGAAGTCGGGTCAACTTTCCTTTACTCGACCTATTGTTGCCAAAACAGCAGTGGAACGACTGACTGTTGTAAAACTGTCAGGTGAGTTCATAGGAAAAAGATTTTATTGTGAGTGGTTACGTAATCTGTGTTACGTATCGTTCCGCAGTGATAAAGAGGACAGCACGGTTAATAAAACGAATAAAAATCTTTAATATCGATTGCTAACCATATAAGGCTAGTTTGATTAACAAAACATTAACCGCAAATACTACATTTCCGTTCGAATGTTGTTCCATGACTTCAGCCTTCCGGAATTTGGGGACTATTGATAATTTTGGCACATACACCCTTATTTTCGGTTCGTACAATAGTACGCCCCGTCAACCAACTATTCACAGAATATGCATCGATAATCACCTTATACAATAAACTTCCGAATCAAATTTCAATGATGACATACTCTTCAAAAATTGTACTTTACTGCTATATTCTACCGAAAACTAAATCTTGCAGTATGGCTAATCGCTGCATACTAGAATGCCTTGTCCACACTATCAGCTCACTCAGTAATGAAGGTGGGCTTACCCGTAGAAAAACAAAAATTCTACCTAAAATTTATCTTTGTTCTAGTTGTTTATGTTGACCGAGCAGAAGATGCCTTTTACCGGTACCCACGTCTTTACCCATATATTTTTACTACTGATGAGTAGTTTGAGAGAATTGACAATTTAGGAGACCCAGTTGCGAAAACTGGTCTTCGGCTGTGCTATAAATGCGTACGTAATCTTATTTTGCTGTCTACAGCAGAGGTGAACCCACCATTTTCGATCGATAGAGTGATCATGGGATAAAATTGAAGTTTCTCTCCATTTATTCAACGTCCCAACTGGCTTGAAGCAATTTGAGCGTTCTTCATTAACAAAGTGGCATCATCACAACTTACTTCGAAGAAGGAGTAATTAATGCGATTAGGTAGCACAGTTTTCTGATTGGTGAAGGTTCAGCCAATTCGAGTTCACACACAAGCCGCTGGCGACGGGATTGTGATCAATCGGTGCCAACCAAACAATCGGCTGCTCCACGGAATACAACGAACTGGCCAATCAAAACATGAGAACACTCGTCGCCCAAGCAGCAATCGTAAATACTGTTGTGCTTCTACAGAAAGCCTATTCTTTTTCCAATCGATTGCTTGGTACCACCCAGATTAATGTTGTTCTCGTTTGTTCAAATCGGTGGTCTAGCAGGCGTTGTTCTATACTGATATCTATAAAACCTTAGTCGTTGAGCCTAAGTAAGCAGAAGTGAGACAGGAGGAAGCATTTTTGAACAGATGAGTAAGTAGCAAATTACGCAGGAGGAAACCCTCGAACGCATTTCAATGCATCTCACCAGGCACAGTTCATTGGAAGTGATGAAACCAAACGATAAATATCAGTAACCACAATCACATCAATGTGCACTAGTCACCAGTTTCTAGAGGTTATTTCCGCATCGTTCGAACAATCGATTTGCGAGGCTGGAGTGCCCAGATTCGCACTTATATTGTCGACCTGGTCGCGAATCTGGTTATTTTGGTCGTAGACGTGAAAAGATTAAATAATGGGAAAATTGATAAAAGACGTTGGAAAAAGTAAGATAACTTCGGTTTAAACAACCTCCACCATGCAGATAAAACCCACCATATATGGGGTTCTGCAAACTGTACAGTTGTCCGAATCTTAGTATGCAGCAACTGAAAACATTACTCAATGTAGCACCTACATCCAAAACACAGCCGACTGACTGCTTCACAGTTTGCCTCCACCGTTGACGCTCTCAGCAGTTAGTGCAAAGCGTAGTTACAATTAAACCTAATGTTTGGTTCAATCAACTAAAAATTCTAACTAATCGGCGGTCAGGTTTATCCACCACCAATAATACTGTAGCATAACCATCAAGTAACCAAGTGTGTTGACCTTTTACAACCAATCAGAATACGGAAAACAGAGGGAATCAGATAGCGCACCGGAACAAAGATAGGAATGTTGGACAATCTCAGCCTCACTCATAAACAAGTGGTTGAACGTTCTCATGTGATAATCCGGTCATGAGGTCGGTGGCGCTGTAGTCAACATGGTTGCGTTGTGATGACGTGGCCGGGGTTCACACGTCAGCCATGGCAAGGACACACGTTGTTGACGAGCATTAAAATGGACGAAACCCGAGTGTAACGTTTCTCTTCAACAGGGATTTACCGGAGTCTATGGAGATGCAACATCTTGAAACAGTTATGGCTGGTATTCAACCAATACTAAACAAAGTCCTTTACAACTTACCAAAAAACATTAGGAATTTAAAAATACGACACGTTATTCAATAAAGCGAAGCAGACGGTCAACCGATGAAAGTGAATATATTTGACAGTTATTGACTTTGAGAGTTCGTTATAAGCGCATCCTCAAACTCCATTTTGATTTAGCCAGAGGGGCCCGCAACACGTAATATTACGGGTGTCCAGTTGGCATGTGGAGTTTGTATGCACAGTATTTGTAGGTGATTATTTTCGAAAGTGAGTGATAACTCCATTGTATGCACCAGACTACATCCGAACGATTTTCTGATATTGCAGAAGACTAGGTTTTCTTCGTACCTGGTACGTGTTACGTTCCTGCTTAAATATATTTAATCACTGACACTACAAATCAGAAAAAAAATTATGCAAAAATGAATGGTAATTCCGAAAAGACTCGTCGCAGCAACTACTACAGCAACCTGGAACAAGGATTCCCCCAGTGGTCTTGGGAAACATCGCAAACAGTACGTAAGTTGTTCCGCGCAGCAACGCTTACTTAGCATTTACAACGGTCACAAACTGTACGAGCGTAAATTAGAAGAGGTCTAGTCAGACGGAAATTAGTTTGCAGGTCCAAATTTCAGCTAGGCAAATAGATGCATGATGCAACCTGGTTAGGTACGAGAGTGTTGAACCACGCCTTCCCGTAGTAAGTCGCAGCAACAGGTCAGTGTGCTCATAGTCGACTTAGAGTCTGATGATCTTAACACAATCATTTGGAGTGGAAAAAAGCAAGTTTGGCGTAAGCTTTATTATTTGGGTTTATGTTTGGTACCTCGCCAAGATTTTTCGGGTTTAATCCAAAATCGTCCAGCAGCCGCGATCAAGAACACGTAAAGCGCCGGCTAACTGGTCGTTTTAGAGAAGACTGTAGATGTCCCCCCTAGATTGCAAAAGACCTCATCTATCCGCCGGTCAGCTGAAATGTATTGTACTAACATACCCGCCAGTGGCTGCGGGTACACCGGCGGAACCACGGGACATTTAAACGTACGTGTTTAGATGCATCTATCTGTTTCCCACATTCTTCCTCATCCTTGTTGCGTGACCCTCAAGCCCATTTGAGAATACACTTATTGATTATTCTGTATCCAATCCAATCTGTAATCACTCCGGTCACCGTTTCCTCGCATCCTATTGGTCCATCCGTCGTTTTGCAGATGGGAACCAATCACATTCACCATTATTGGATGTGTCGCAGTGGTGGTCATTCTAAGTATAGTTTGCTGCTGTTGCTGCAACTGCTGCGGAGGTCTAGTCGACTGCTTGTGTTGTTGCTGTCGCAATAGTAAGTAGCACGTTCCTCGGACGATATGGACGATCAATTCTGCGCATTGTTCTCCCTTTGTTAATTACACATCCCTTTTCTCAGTCCAATCCCCACTTCGAAAGAAGAAACATTGATTTGTCGTTATGCCGTTTTTCATTTCTTGTTGATAGGCGGAAAAAGTTGTATACATAAAAACCACTGAGACACATATGTGTTTTAGCTTACCCATCATATTGTTGAGTGAGGAAATAACGGGAAAGGAGTTTGAGAAATATTTGCAGAAAAATGGAACTTTTATAAAGTTCACATGTGTGCACGTTAAACAATTATTTTCGTTGTTCTTTTTCATGACTGCTCTGATTTTGTTGCGTATGCATATACTACATCAATACTACAATTTACGAGCCTACGGAAGTGTTAACGGCAGTTGGTGCTATCTTCATCCAACTATATAGGATTTTCATAGTTTCCAGTGTTCAAAGACGTACCTAATTACGTCACAGACATCTTCGTTGTTACTGAACTGTGTCACATAAGATCTAAGCTGCATATGCTATTCCTTAGTCTTGTAAACTGGGTATTGCAACTCGACTTCAAACCCATATGTTCTAGTAAATATCAGCCATCAATCCAGTCATCCTTACTCTCTCTACTACGTGTGTGAGTATGGCCGGTTAACGCTGGTCCAGCCGATCGGATAGTTCATAGGCCCCTCTGCGTAGATCGTTCAGCCACAGCACCTTCAGCTACTGGTTGGTCCATCCAATTGAACTGAATTTCAGCAGACTCAGCATTCTTACCAAACACAAAGAGTATTCTGAAAATAAGCATCCAATCCATGTACGGGAGAAAATGGTCTGCCATGTAGTAGGGGGGACGATGACAAGGTAGATGAATGATATGTGTAAAGGGATTCGATTGGACGAACTCATCGACACCAGGATTATATCGATTTAGGGAGGCCACAGCTAATCAGCGTCGATAAATAGAAAAAACTGGCATGTCAGCACAATGACCAATCCGGACGACAGTCTGGCCTAGCAACGGAATTTCTTACAGCGAAGACCAGATTAAACCAAGTTGTTTAAATCTGTTAGGGTTTAAAAGGAACATGTTGTAGGCTGAGCTGAACCAATCAATAAAAAAGCCGAAACCTCGGGGCCAATTGTACTTGTTCATTTTACTGTTGTTTCTTGTCTACAAAATAGCCCAAGAAAACCCAACAAAACTGGAGTCGGTTATTTCCATAAGTTCTACTTTCATTTCGAAAGGTAGCGTTGTTCAACAGTATTTATTAGGGTTCAAGTAGGTATTAAAGAATAAGACAACCAGAGCAATAACAAATTGAAAGACTAGATACCCCCAACCAAATTCAACTACTTTAATCAGTAGACGCAGGTCGTGAGGTGACTTGGCCGTTTCCTACACTCTCAGCAATCACAAAACATGCAAACAACCCCGGTTTTTAAGTCAGACCGATCAGGCGCACCACAAATTCGATTGGGACAATAGAAGTTTGTGTGCATACGTAATTTCTACTAGTAAAACGAACCGAGTACAATGTATTCTACGAGGATATTTGATTCCTGACGATTGAGTATAACATATCACTGTCTACTTTTTATGAAGACTGTACCAAATGTAGCTGCACCGTATACACAGTTTACCGACCAGATCAGTTGAATAGAAATGTACAGAACATATTGGTCTGAAATGTAGTGGCACGAATCGGTAACGGCGCGGTACAATTTTGTAATGATAGAAACACTTGTGGAACAACGAAGTAGCTGATGTAGATTACTTTGCAGCTTNAACAATATTTCTCGAATCGTTACGAGGCCGTTTCTATGGTTTTAACGAACCCCTGCTGATACTCACCACGTGGAACTCTCAACGTAACAGGCTGGACAGCAACAGATGAGAGAGTGGATACAGAGAGATGTCGAGAACTTGGACGAACTATTCGCAGAGTGGCATTACCATTCGGCAGCTGCTAAACAACACGATAGGTTTTGCTGCGGTGTAGGCACTTTCGACCGCTCTAGATGGTCTACGGTCGATTATTTCAGTTAACTACTGCCTTAAGTGACAGACAAGTGAAGATCGGATTCTCCTCAGCTGCCCGAAAGTGTTCGTGTCTCATTCCGGAGTGTAAATTTTATCCACGAATCTCATAGCTTATCCGATTCCAGTAAGAGTTTCTCAAAATACCTACATCTTCTTGAGATGTGCCCGGTGTGCAGATATAAGTGCTTTGTTCAACAGACAACGCACCGAAGTTCTTTTGCATTTCCGGGGGAACAATTGTGAAAATGCGCGCATTAGCCTGACCAAGTCTCCCTTCTTTGAATGGGTCTTTGAATTATCCCATATGATCGGAGAGGCTGTTGAATCGATCGCTAACGAATCAAGTTCATACCGACTTATGCGTGACCTGTTGATTCAGTAAATGCCTCTCAATATTCAACGACAGAGAAAATCTATCCTCTAAACGGTCAACGAGAAGCGCTCGTAATAACCGGATTTAATACAGTACAAATTGAATCAACGTACAAGAAAATTGAGTCTCTCATCTCGAATGTGAAAATCCTCATAAATCAACCAAAGAATGTGCCTGTACAACAACTCGACAACCAGGCACCGATCAACAATGATAGACGATAAAACGGGTTGAGCTCACTCAAACAAATGGTCATTGGTTGTGTCAAGGCTAAACGACTGTTCATGCGTCGAGTAACGATGGGGATTGTAAGTTACTCAAGAAAAAATACCGAAGAAAAATGTCTAATTTTAGCGTTTGGAAGTTTACGGGGCTCGGACTAAATAGGGGTAGGGTAAACGGTCAAAGTAGGTGGTGTAAGAACAATGATGAATGATGGAACTTATTTAGGGGAAAGAGCAGAACGTAAGACCACCTTTCGAAATCACCCAAAGCACAGCAATCTCAAAATAACGCAACAGACTTTGACAAAAACAAAAGAGGCTGCGCGATATCCAGAAAGTGGAGTCTGCTGTGGTGTTCTAACTCAGCGGTGAAATTTATATTCGGGTGTGTTTTGCTTTACCCATGTTGGGAATACTTGTCATTTGAAAGGAGACAAAATTTTTTATACACGTAGGGCTTGTAAAGTTCACACTTGGTTGCGACGCAACTGAATTCAGTGGCCTCTAGTTTGGTCACGAATAGCGCACCCAGATGTGAAATCATTGCTAGTCTATCTTCCTGCTCGCAGGAATCTGCAATAAAGTGAAGTACAGAACAGTATTAATTTTTTCGAAATTCCTCCTGCAAATTCGACATCACTTCGGTTGTTCTCGAAATAGGTACAGAGATAGTCGAACGTTTCTTGCAGCGGTACACCAGTGGATGAAGAAGCCACACCGGAGGGTATGTTTTTCCCCCAGACATTCACTGAATTGATTGAATCTACAAAGCCATATATGTTCTTCTATTAAAAATAAGTTAGTCGCAGTTTGATCGGTTCTAATATCAAAGTTGGATGGTAAAAAGGAAATGATCTGGGACTAATGTGGTAATCTGAATTAGGAGTACGTAGAGGTGGAACGAGTCCTCTTGATTTACCTGCCGACAGTGTCATTCTGTCGGCCATTTATTAGAGAATTAACATGAAACAGAGGTTGCGAAATGAGCGCTAAGTTGGGAAATAGTGTTGTGCGTCGATTTCACCACCTTTATTGCTGTTTGCAGAAGGCGCAATTTGGCGCGTTATACGCACCTCCGATGACTGGGCCGTCCTGAACATCATTGCGTTCAACCCCATTTACCAAAGCTTGCTTTATTGCATTAGCATACACCCTGTTCAGTAAAAACTTTTACCTCATGAACGGCTTACCTCTTCACATGAGCGCGATTTAGAATGATCCGATACTTTCGAATTCCATACATTTTCCAACTCACCAAAGTCGCGGTGGCTGCAAGAGTGGTTGGTAATAGCTCGCGCTACTCCGGAGGCTTTTCGGTTGGCTGGGTTTTGATTCCTCGTAGCTGTTATACGACAGTCTTTCCTCCTACCTCTGAAATAAAACTATTGCCCAGCGCTTCGTATTCATCAACACATATGTCTCCGGTGGGAGTGCAGCGACACGCATCGGAGCCACCCTGTTCCCTGAAATAAGCTTTAATAAGTTAGGCCTCGCGCCTTGAATCCATACTGCTTAACGTTCCGCTGGCCAAGAAGTGAACCTAACTTTTTTAGTCTCTACATTAGCTAACCATTTATGCAACTCTATGCTTAGCATGGTTTGTAGTAGTTATTTGGGAGACTATTCTGTCAAATCGAAGACCGAACAGCCGGCCGCCCTGTCATCGCAGCTTACCCCCACCGCGAGTTCCTGTATTATGGAAAGCCCTCACCGGCTACGTTATTTACGCTGATTCCAGTATTGGTTTCATGGCTCACAGTGCTAAGCACACAGTGTCTTTAACTGGCAGGAGATGTCGCTTATATAAGTTGAACACCGTTTTTGATTGTTCGACGCTCTCGCCTTCCCACAGGCACTCCTGTCAGTCCTATATGAAAAGAAGCACTGGACTCAAGTTTCGCTTTTGTTATCGCTGGTAAATCGTGCATATCCATCCCACAACCGCGACCAGAATCCCAGCCACGTCTCTAGGTGACAGGCAATTGCATCAAACATTACAGGACCGAATCACTACGTATAAAATATCAACCTCATTGACATGTGAGTTATATTAAGATTCCCGTAACGTCTAGTGAGAAGGCAGAGTAAACGGCTTTTTAAATGCAACCATTTGCCCCACAAGTGGGGCTTCTCTTGAAGCCGGAAACACAGAAGCCAGCACGTATGTTTAGGTAGACCATCTGACTGGGATTTATGTGAAAATGCAACGGCTGTGACCAATTTCATATTGCTTTATATGAGATACCACACGTTTTCCATGTTTTACTTGTGACCACTGTTCTGTGACTACGAGCCCCGAGTTAAAGAATCCGCGGAAGCCCCGCTTATTAATCCCGAAACCAACCCACTGGTCCGTTTATTCAGTGATATCAAACTGCTTAGCGTTCTGCTTAGTGTCACGTGTCAAATTATACCCATATTACGTGCTGGGATATATCTTCATCTTCTGTTAATAAAGAGTGTAATCGTGGTAAATACCGAAGGAAGCACCCTTAGGATTCTGGATTCATTGGAATTTGAACCTCATCCAGACAATAAATCGCTCACGAATTGTGTGTTTTAAACAGCCGGCGCGGTACGCGGGCACCTCGGCAGTTGGCCGTTGTTTTTATCCGACTTCCCTAAGCGAAATGCCCAGCTCTAAGGGGGATGCCATGCGTGGCCTCGCAGTATTTATATCAGACATTCGCAACTGTAAAAGCAAAGAAGCTGAAGTGAAACGTATTAATAAAGAACTAGCTAACATCAGATCTAAATTTAAAGGTATTTTATTTTTGTGTCTGACCTCGGGTTCGCAGGTGATAAGACGCTCGATGGTTATCAGAAGAAAAAATATGTTTGCAAGCTTCTGTTTATCTTCCTTCTCGGACATGATATTGACTTCGGGCACACGGAGGCCGTGAATTTACTGTGTTCTAATAGATACACCGAGAAACAAATCGTACGGCTGCTTCCGAGTATCTCTTCTCAACTTTTAGGGTTATTTGTTCATCTCCGTGCTGATTAACGAGGCTCATCCCCTTATGAACCTCGTAATAACTCGTTTGAAAGATGATCTGGGTAGCCGAAACCCAGTGTTTGTCAATCTTGCCCTCCAGTGTATTGCAAACATAGGAAGTCGTGAAATGGCAGAAAACTTTGCTCAAGAGATACCTAAACTCTTGGTTTCTGGGTAGGTTCTTGTTCAGATGTTCTAAATCTTCAATTCAGTGACACGATTGATTCCATAAAACAAAATGCTGCTCTTTGTATGCTGAGGTTAATTCGGCTAGCCCCGGAGCTTGTCGTTTACGACGACTGGACTGTTCGCACCATTCATCTGCTCAATGATCAGCACTTGGTGAGTTTATTATTCACGTTTGGTTTCACAATCACTTTTGGTCAAGTCTGACGACTGGGGGACATTCAAGATTATCATCTTGTGCTCTTTTAATGCTGCAAAATTCTGGATGCACATCCGTAGTTCTTACTCACCACTGTTTGGTTGTACAGTATTAAGGCCTAAACTCTGCTATACATATGGCCATACAATCGCTCACTAATACTTATCTATTGGTTTGCATACACACACCGCAACTCTGGGAAACGCCCTACACTTTATTTTACCCTGGTGTGGTCGTTCACCTGCTTTATAACTGCCGTCTGGTCGATTATCTAGTTGAGTTGGCGAACCTGATTCGAAATGTGTTAGGCATAATCGCGACCACGGTGGTTAAATTGCACGTCTGTGTTCTGCTTTCTAGGTAGCAGCGGGTGTGCCATCGGACCTTTGTGCTTGGCTTGTATCCCCATCCATGTGTTTTGTTCGACGTGTCGAGTTTAGTTCGTTGTGTGCATGTGTTGTGGTTGCATGCACGTTCTATTATCCTGGCCGGCGAGAGACCACAACAGAGCCTGGGGGTGGGTGGGTAGCCCGCTGGCTAGGCTTGATGTGACCTGACAAAGATGACGGACGTTCACATAAGGCTATAGACAACTGGACTTAGTGAAATTATGGTTGTTAGCTGCAGTCAATGTTGAGGACAATCGTCGGTTGACCATTGCACTGTCACGTTAAGTTGTGATCGGCGTTGTGGGAATAGTATGCATTGCAGATTAACTACCATGCCAAGAAGTATGAGAAGTCACCGTGTACTGCGGCTTTCTGGTAACTTGCGTCACTGGACCTCAATTATTTGCTTGGATGGTTGGAACAAGACGCGTTTTGGTGTGTGTACACATGAACGAGGCTAGCGCTTGTTTCAGTGAACCAGTTACAAATTGCAGTCAGTGAACGGTGCTGCGACTTGCTAACTTTCGTACAGTAGGTTGCATGAAAAAATCAGCCGAGTCATCGGTGTATACTAGGTGTCTTGGCCTGATGAAAGCAGCAGTAGAATCAAGGAAGGATCTATTAAGATGGATGGAGTGATCTACCAGAGCAACGATAATTTTCGATGCTTCCCGATCGTTTATGTTGTGGAAAGGGTGTTTCTCAGAGGATCTCACCCTGCGTATTGCTCAAAATCCTGACCTATGAGGCATCAAGAGGGACGTTACTGGGAGCCGACGACTTGAGGAGGATTCAGTTGGCAACAAAGAGCCAACCTAGCCCAAGTGTGCGTTGAACACGGCGTCTTATCCTGGCTACTGCTGCACGCCGGGGTTGTGTTCGGAACTACATCAGACTCGGAATACACCGAAAGTGTTTTGACTATATTGGGTAATACACCGACGGTCCCCGTCAACCGTTGGGTAATCAGGATGATCTATTTGCGCGTGGCTTTTCCAGTCCTCATCACTTGATAGACAGCAATACTGCAAGTGTAGACGTAATTCTGTTGTATGCTAACATGATTGTGTCTCACATGGTTGTACCTCACTACTTAGACACAAAACCCCATGAGTGCTCTTTTTTGCTCTTTTTTGTTCTGACATCGTTGTACCTGGGAGAATCATACTCCCAATCATCATGGCCCTCTGAATCCATACAGTGATCGAGTCTGGCCCATACGTCGGAGTAGCTGAATAAGTCTGAGAGCTGTTGGTTATGCATTTCGTGCCTCTCCCCAGGGTAATCTGTCCTGCTGAAGCACTTCGCCGTATTCATCAAAGACAGCGATACATCAGCGGCTCGCGCTGACGCATACCTCCCATACAAACATGAGAAACCCTAGCCAGGATAGAAGAAAAGGATTCAAACCACTCAAAATCAGCTTCGCATATACTAAAAAATTTGGCATCAAACTGTCTACATCTTGCAAACAAACAACCGAGCTATAGGTAAAAGTAAGGAGTCCTTAACAAGACAGCTTCCCTATGGCTTCCACCGTTCTGCGTCATTAATTGCACTCACTCCATGGACAACTCGGCCAGACAACAACTTTCACGCAACGCAGTCAGCACAACTGCTACCTCACCTAAAATCTGCGGCCACCGACTCGCGATGGTCTCAGATCGAGGGACAAACCTGATCTGCAGTGATCAACCTTTTAATGAACGCCCAGTCGTCAATCCTTCATCTCACACCTTACGCCGGCCGGCCGCGACATCCGCAAAAAGTGCTCGATGTGGCAGACGACTGCTGACATTCTTCTTACGTGGCTTAACCATTTAACTCCACACGAACTTGAGGGTTGAGCAAGAGCAATCCATACTAAGTGCCCATTTCCTAACATTGCTCATCCGATACGAACGACCGAACTCAAAAGTCGGTGTTCAAATATCCCTGGTGAAAGTGACCAGGTTTCGCACTTGTGAAACACCACAGCCATCACAGTCTTTCTACACACGCGACCGTTAATCTTCAGAGAGGCTCCTCTGTCGCTTGCGCCGCTCTAAGCGATTAGCGCCCTCGTTTCTGATACGGGCTTCAGTTGCGTCCCCTGAACCGCCACTGCTGCAGGAGCAGCTTCCTGACTGGTCAACAACCTTCATAACCTCAGTGTCCAACATTAAACCTGCGTAACCATACACCTTTGAGGATGCAGTGTGCATTCTGAAATGTTTGACATAACGTGGAATAACGAAATAGCATTCCCTGTGCTGCTTGAAGACTGTCAAACAGGAACACCTTATCGTCAGCATAGTTAAAATCAACCAGTCCTTCACCAAATGGGAGGCCCACGCCAACATCTTATGAGTGCCACCGACAGTCGTTCATCACTACAATTTTTTTGAGTGGACGGCATTGACGTATGCCGCTTTTGATGCCGAAACTATCGGACAGTCCACCATATACCCCAACCTTATCTCAAAAATGAGAATGAGGATCCGACAGTACAGTCACATAC
The DNA here is from genome assembly GCA_008508345.1 of Paragonimus westermani. Taxonomy (NCBI): domain Eukaryota; kingdom Metazoa; phylum Platyhelminthes; class Trematoda; order Plagiorchiida; family Troglotrematidae; genus Paragonimus; species Paragonimus westermani. The sequence goes on along the minus strand of QNGE01003477.1, from coordinate 9,072 downwards.
GTGTTTGGTACATTCCTGCTTTCAAATTTTGGCCAAAGATACACAAGGTAGCGACTTGATTGAAAGTCCCGGTGAGGATATGCGAATAAATCCATAAACAAGTTCATTTGGGGCGTAGGTGAGTTAATGTCCTTGGCGTGCAGACTTGTGTGGAACACTAAGACCACATCATTTTGTGTCATGCGTACCGAGTGATGATGGTCCTAGTCCGTTGACGATAAGCGTATTTGGTTCCACCTTGATACTCGAACGATCGTTTGACCAACATCGAGTTTTCCATAAATAGGTTACCAACATCTTATCTGCTAGTTGGACGATGAAGTTCTTGAGGTCGACCTACGTCCTCTGTTCATTAACACTTGCATCGCCCTTCTACAGTACTAACTCACGTCCATTACATGGCTTATTTCTCAGTCAAGTGCATTTTTCTGCGTGCTGAGAGATCGGGGATTTCACACTAAAAATTATTAAAACAAAACATCACCCGCATTTGGCGCAAGCCGCCTGGGCTATAGGTAGTTTGATAGCAAATTCGCTAAGGTGATGCAGAATTCCCTAATCGGCGTGCATAAGTCATGTACCTGATGGATACTAATAAGGAAGCATTTACAATAAGCTCTGAAAACCTATACAGCCACTTCACAAAAATGACGATTTTCCGCTCATTTCCGACATTATAGCATCACTCACCAATGCTTAAATCAGTCGACTGGTTTCAACACCACTACATGGATTACTCGACAATAAGCACATGAATATAGGTAGTAGTCAGAGCCACTTCGCGGGATTTCGGGTGTTGGCGTTTACGGCAATCGAGCCGGGTTGTAGTACGAGGTCTATACGTCAAATTTTATCACACTGCTCGTGAGCAGTTTTTAAGTTCGTTGTAACTGGATCTACGGCCTGCGAGCGCGTAAACAGATGTTAGAATAACGGTTAATGGAACGGTGGATAACAACGATAATCAACGGTAATGAACAACGGACTACGGAGTATACAGGACGAGTTCGTAACTTCCCGGCCAACCCAACTACCCGAAATTAACGCATGAACACAGAAAAAAGATGGGGTTCCCAACAGAGCTCTTTTTTATTTCACTCAGCCCGAAGACAACATGATCACAACCCCGTTCATATTTATAAGGTCTGTGGCTAGCTACAAGTAAAGGTCAAAAGAATTGACCAGACAGAAGTGCAGACAGTACAGGGTAGGCGTGTAATCTGGATGAAAACAACAGTTGTCACGAGGGCTGAGGACGCACGTGAAGACCGGAGTCTACGTGACCCTGGCAACAGTGGTGATCACTCACAAGTGTACTTTATTGGGCTTTTTGTTTCGGGGAACTGGTGACTTTCCCGACAAGTATGTAAATCTGTATCACAGGAATCCTAATTCACATGTAGTCCTTCACATTTTCGTGTACTTCTTACTGACCCGTGACGCTCTGTCTCAAAGGAAGTCGTGCGCGACGTAACGCGTCGTCATCCACAACCCTAAGCCTGATCAGAAGGTACTGTTGCTCGGGCTGCCGGCCACCTCAACAGTGGCTTCTCTAGAAGAAAAAAACGTTGGTGATAGTAGCAATAAGATAAGAGTTGGCGGGAAAACTAGAAATTAGATGAACGCAGGTACTTCGTTGACTGCGGCACACCACCGTCCCGGCTAGCGTTTCTAACCTGCGATTTGGGTTATCACAAGGACCTCAGCCAGGCAGGCGGCACCTACCCACCTGCTCAGTGGAACAGTCAGGGTCTTCACATTTTATGACCATGTTGTTGCTTGACCACCACACGCTTTCACCCAACTGTTGGTGGTCTCAGTATACAATGCCGGGTACGATAAACGCCCATGTGGCACACAGAGCACATCACCCAAACACCGCAGGATATGCAACACGATTAGTTGACCAGTTGGTCGCACCTCCCGAGCGCTCCGGAATACGCACCGGCAAACGGCCATGTTGCTCACGTGACCAGTCCACTTAATCTGGGCTAATTGTTGAATACAGCCATGGTCAACCACAGCAAGTCCGTGGGCCTCTTCGTTGCGAACAGACCACGTTGACGAACTACAAAGCAGAACACAAGCATTATATACCCTCCCTTTCAGTGACAACCGAACGTCTTTCCAAGGCCACGGATGATTCAGGTTGGCGAAGGCAACTCGTGCTTTGTTTTCCTCACTGATATCTCCTCAGCACTATTACAGACTGACGAGACAGTGTTACCCGGGTATGTGAGTGTCTAGTCTCCAGTGGAATGCCTGTAATAAAAAGTATGAGAGTGTTCCAGTCTTGAAGAAGCATTTCGCATTTTGAGGGTTCGAAGTGTATTCCCCACAAGCTACCCCGGTCACTCACCTTGTTCAGCATGGTGTGCATGTCTTCGGCAGAGTTGTAACTAAGGCAATGCCATCCCCATACTCCATGTTGGTTAACCTGACGCCAGGAAAAGCTTAACTCCAGAATTTTGGGTTAGTTTTGTTGGAGTATGCTGATGCTGTGACGAGTCATAGGCCATGCCCACTTTGTTTCTATTCCGCCTAACGCTGGTTGTACGCGTTGGATTGCCACATCCTCTCTTAGCAGGTTGCAGTGACGAATCGGCTCGTGTTTCACGACCGATTTTTGTCTGTCCCATTGCCAAGTTTACACGGTCGGTTAGATTCTTTTCATGGTCAATTAGCCGCGATCCATTGCAAATTACGTGCGAATCCAAGAACAGCTGTGAACCCGCCTGACTTCATTGCATTTAAGGCTGTTGACCAATTGTTATCTGCCTATGGCACCAGTGGGTGTGGGGAAGCGAATGACTGCGATTGACGGTCTTGCTCATGGACCAGCCAGCTTGATGGAGCGAGTCTCTGGGCATTGAACATTGATGCGAGCAAGCCTCTTTAGCCGGAATGTGCGAGCGGACACTGAGACGATAAAGCTATCACCAACACCAGTGGCACACTGGCCACCAACCACTGCCTGATCAAACGTCCTAGAACATCTCCACCGGTAATTCAACAAACAGTAGTTATCAGGAAGAAAACGGCTTGAAAAACTAGGTAGCTTAACACAGTTTTTCCGATACTACCGAATTGAATAAGCCTAACAATGAGCGGGATAAAATGCTTTTGACCAGGTAGTCACCAGCCACATTCGCGGCTACAGGGCCGGTTGACGTTGCTGTAGAGGAAGCTGAATACAGTGGCGTCCTGCTTCCATCATTCCGGATAATGAATCGAACAAGTGAATGAATGAGCAGTCTTCACTTTATTTCACCCGTGTGTTCATGGTTTTCGGGATTAATTGCAACCGATTGAACAACATGTCTCCGAACAGTGACAAATCACGATTGTTTTTCTGTCGACCAGCACGTGGTCTAGCTTAGGTTTGCTTGAATGTAATTCTAACATTTTAGAACAACATGAGTTGTGCGTCCCTCATATGTAGCCGCAGCTCTCACATCCTCGTAGACTTCCATTAGCCCTTCTCAGAAGAACAATTAGATTCACGCTTCGCTCTTGTCACAGCTCGTTGATAGTGCATATCCTTTCCACGCCCTAGATTTGCACTCTGATCACTTTCTTGAGACAGCTGTGTAGACCAGTGTATCATTGATGTGGCGTCAGCCGCTGCCGCATTATCAAGTCTTAACGGTTAGCCGCTTCCACTTGTGATTGGTTATCAGTTCACCGGATCGTCTCGCTAGGAGACAATTACAGCTCATTAAATCCGATTAAGAAACCGTCATCAAACAAGAAAAAGAAACGAATTTAGGCAACCGGGTTGATAGCCTCACTGATTGATTAGGGCTTCCATACATTCGAAATAGTCCATCAAGCCCTACACTTTGAAGCAATAATCATCGGTAGTATGTAATCGTTTATCCTCATTACAACAGTACCTTAAAAGTTCCTCCTAGTCACCTTCCTGAAGCTCAGCTCCGTGGTGAAATTTAAGTGGATGGAAGCCAAGACTAATGAGTCCTCACGGAACTGAGCGTCGACTGGTCGTGGGTTTTTAGGATAACTTATTCATCGAAACCTAGGTTGTTCCGTTGACAACAGAAACAACGTTTCTTTCCAGTTCCTCAGCGATGAAATGTCTGCGAATAGTTTGCGGGCTTCTATTTTCATGGTTTTTGTCTTACGCAGCTCATCCCTCATCCTTAGGACTAGCGACTTGCAATTGTGTCTGGGTATCCACAAAGGTTGGTAATAAGCCAGAACACGGTAAGTTCAAGCAAGCCAATTTACTCTTACGTAGGTCTTTTGACTCTACTGTTCAGTAATGACAGCAATCACTGGCATGGGGTTGATCTGGCCAGCAGAGGGAATCACCGCGAGATGATATTTCGGCACAATTACGTGTTAACCCAAATTGATTAAGTATACAGCATGTTTTTGTATTGATATGTTCGCCGAGCTTGGCATTTAGGTTGCAAATGTTTTATCACCAAACGAGGTGACATCATCAGTGCGTAAGTGTTTCAGCGTATAGTTTTGAACGTGGCGTTTGGTGTATAGTTTTTGAAAGACTTACGCACTGATAATGTCACCTCGCTTGGTGATGAAACGTTTGCAACCTAAATGCCAAGCTCGGCGAACATATCAATACCAAAACCATCAACCCGAGCTACGAACACCACCACCACTGTTCCCAACCATCACGTACAGCATGTTTTCTGTGAGGCTAGTATGTATCCACCTTCTGACCCCATCAGGAACATGGATGGCGAGCGTTAATGTTTTCCATGTTGGCTGAGAGTCAATACTTGTATCTCAATGAGGGCAAGTTAGGCTTCGTAGACAGCTCATTCTGTGTGCTTCTAACTAGTTCTCGGTCGCACTGGCACACATCTTAGCACATATCTTAGCAAAAGTTCTCCACTCCACTTTGATCAGTGAACTTGGTCGAAGTGCTGTTCTTTGGCATTATACCATGCCGGGTGGTGACAGTGTTAACATTAAACCATTTGATTGAGTGGGATTATTTCACACATTAGGCAATCGTAGGCCAGGTGCTACTTATCTTAAAGCTTGTGACTTAGTGACGCGTGTCTTGGGGGAAAAGTGGGAACACTGCAGTGCGCTGTTAGTTAGGCCGGTACATATCACACCAGACGTGTGCAGATAACTCCATAAGATCGATTTATTACACGCTGAATGAGAGAACCTTTTAAGAGATGCGACGTTTGGTAGATGTGACATATATGGAGGTTGATCGTATGCTGAAATGATCGCGTCATGACTTCTATTAGTGCTTCTCGGTTTTTTGACGAATGTCAGCACTAGGTCGTTTGGGTTGGCAATCCAATTGCGTCCAAGAAAGGTAATGCAATAGCGGCCCCTAGTTTTGATAAGTAGGGTGAGGTGAAAGAGAATAATGTAGAGTGAAACTGAGAGGACATTAGATTGGTACACACAGATTCGTAACATGTGCGCCGTCAAGTTCTGTTCTTCACCATATCAGACAGCTTACTGGTCTGGTAGTGTTCCCTCCCCTTCGGATCCCATACAGGAAGCCAGGAACGCCCTGCTGAAACAGACTTCGACGTCGGTGCCTTCGTACCTCGAACCCAAGCCATACGCTGACCACCAGACTGTCTAAGCCACTACGCGGGAACAAGGCACGGCGTGGCAAGTAATCAGCTGGCATGCGTATGATGTGATCAGACCAACGAAGCCTGTGAGACAAAACCATTGTGTTCAAGAGCCGATACAGTCTGTTCATCCCGAACAAAAGTCAGCGAACTTCGTCGCTACTGGTACGGTGCCCCCTCTATACGTCGCTCGCGCTTCGGGAATAAATGTGATGTGTTCAGGTCCCTAACAGTTAACGTATACTCTCTGTTGAATGCATCGAATGAAGTCAGCAGGCACTTTATCAGTCGGTCTGAAAACAGGTTCTTCACTGTGGGGATCAACTAACTTCACCCATTCAGCATAGTTTTATATGGTTAGAATGAGTCTAAAGAACGTTTATTACTTCCTGCTTCCTGCTGAGCCCCAGCTCAGTTGGATGGAATACGGAGGCGGCCGATGGATAATTTGGAAAAGTGGAAGGAAGGTAGCCAATGGTAAGTTAAAAGTCACGGTTGGTGTTCGTCTACCAACTGGCATTTTCTTGACACACATCCTGTGGTTGGAAGCATTAGGAAGTGTCCCGACTTATCGGGTTAAATTGTTTGACAGTTGTCATTTGTCAGCTGTACGTGATGTTGGTGTAAGTAATGAAACGGAGCGAAGGAAGCTGCTAGCAAGCTATCTTATTGGTATAATTCAGTTGTTTGTCTGCAAAGTCCGGCCTCCTTTGCGTTGATTGTGTAAGTTTGAATAGGGGTTACGGAAAATCGATCCTATATCTTTTTTCTAAAAAAACCTTATACTAGTGGTTGTTCTCGTGATCACTTAGTAAATGGACCTCTATGTTAACCACTAGTGTGCTTCTGTTGTTGATGACGGTGTCTGCTTCAAGTCTCGAATAACGTTTGCTGACCTCTGTCTTCAGCCTAACCTCACTCTGACTGTGATTGTTTTCGTATATGCTACAACCATGTAAGCGGTTTTTGGATACGGCTCAGAGCCGGTCGGCGTATATGGGTGATGTTCATATGGCGTCCACTTTCGATTTTCGCCGATTGTAATAAGTTCACACGGGAATTCTACGCTATTAAACATAACGTCATCGGATAAGCAGACAGGTGGTCATTGTGTGTGCTTTTCTGACTTCAGGATGTTTCTTCGCTAAAATATTTTACGTTCTTTGAATTATTGCTCGCCAGATAGTGTTTTAATGGCGTTTGCTGCGTCGTATTTAAAACCATAGTGTAGTGGTCGATGCCTGGTTTTGGTTGCGCTATAGAGCTTCAACGTCAATGCTCGTTTCACTGTAGTCTTCTCGATTCCATAGTTGATTTCTGGAGGTCAGCAAACAGTTTGCTTAACTACCCTGCGGGGCATTGCGAAAACTGGTCATCAGCGTCCGCCCCATTCGATCTGTGTTCTCCTCTCCTTGTTTTTACTTCCTGATCGTGCCAAATAATTCGATCTATCTAGACCTTTTTCATTTTGTTTGCTGTCTGGTGCTTCATGTGTAAGTGAGGAGCTCCTCCTCATCATAGACAACAATACACCAGTTGTTCACACTAATGCTTAACTGCCACAAAACCATGAAGAAAAAGCAAACCCTATATAGGAAGAGAGAACGAAAAAAGAAGGGGACGGGAAGGGACCTACTTACTGAAAATAATTACGTCTATATTCAACCATTCAACATCAAGGTACCTGCACCTTGCAAACAAACAACCAGGAGCTCCTGGTAATCAGTGAAATGGTTCGTTATAAATTAAGTTTTGGCAACCTCAACATTTTAATAATTGTGCTACTCTCACTACGTTTCAGTGGTTCAGGCATGTTTTCGAATGTCACTCGGACGGTTCTATTGCTGTTTTCTTTGGTCATCACTCGGGAAGGGCTGTAATTAGAGACCGAGAGCGACATCTTAGACGCCCAGGCTCGACTTCGTAAGACGTTATGGATCTTCTACCCAGAGCCTATTGCATAGTTCATGCTTGTTAGATATATTGGTGGAGGTTACTCGTAATGGACGTCCTCGTCGCTGTTGTTTTCGTTCTCGGTTGTATTCCTTCCGTCGTGGTGCTTGTACCTACTTGGCTCGTCGGGTGTATGGGAGTTTGTTTGGCATCAGTCTGTTGAATTACTTCTCAAAAACTGACATCCTAACGGACTCGGTTGCTCTGTCTGCGATTGACAGTTGGATGCATAGGTGTCTTCAGCGTTTGACAATACCTATTATATTTATAATCAAATTGGCAGCTTTAAATCAAGGACATACAAATAAGCGGGAACTTATGTCGTTCATTACGCGCACTACTCATTCGAATAGCGTCCTCTAGTAAGCACAGACCTCCAAGGGATTGGTGTAATTCCCGTGTTGAAGCTGCTTCGCAGACTAAACGAGACGTACGGACGTACACATGCTGATTTTCATTTTGGCCTTGATTGCATTATCGCATCCTCTCAGTCTGCTGTTCAGACAGGAAGCCAACTATCGTATCTTTAGACATTAGAGACCTTTGATTCAGTTGGCAGCCGCGCTCTGGCGCTGTCTTTCAAGGAAGGATGTGACCGGGAAGTATATGGAGAGCAGTTTTATGCCAGACCTCGGACCGGATTAGGGCTTATGGCAACATCTCAAGTGGGGATATACAGTGTTATCCAACCTCCCCTTCCATGTTCAACTTAGCTGTGCGCTCGGGTAGGCTGTGAATGTGTTGTGAAATTGATCCCAGGCACTTGACTTTGAGACAGTATATGAACCACATTAGTTCAATCCGTGAGGGGACTCAGGCTATCTTAGACGTGCTAGGGACTTCAGTTCATCAGTTTAGTATAACATTTACGTCTTCTAATTACAAGATTGGTTGGATTCTGCATTAGGTCTCACTCTTGTTGGTGAGCCGTTGGGGGCAGTCAATAATTCCACATACTTTGGGAGTTGCATTTGCATTGGTTGATTGTCTTCTGAGGTCACAAGCTGTATAGCTAGTGGTCAGATGGCGTTCGCTAAATTAAACCATCTCTGACACCTGCGCCATATCACTTTCTGCAGATGGCCGTGTATGTAATGTTCTTGATAGTGCGGTCTTATTCTGTGGGGTTTTGGAACTTCATTCATCCGCTCGGAAGGTGTGCGTTTTTGACCATCGGCGTTTCCCAGACAGTAATGGTGTATTGTGGGAGCATCGTACCAGTAGCGACGAAGTTCGCTGACATTTGTTCGGGATGAACAGACTGTATCGGCTCTTGAACACAATGGTTTTGTCTCACAGGCTTCGTTGGTCTGATCACATCATACGCATGCCAGCTGATTACTTGCCACGCCGTGCCTTGTTCCCGCGTAGTGGCTTAGACAGTCTGGTGGTCAGCGTATGGCTTGGGTTCGAGGTACGAAGGCACCGACGTCGAAGTCTGTTTCAGCAGGGCGTTCCTGGCTTCCTGTATGGGATCCGAAGGGGAGGGAACACTACCAGACCAGTAAGCTGTCTGATATGGTGA